>QOCX01000092.1:49073-63226 GCA_005959815.1 Sarcophaga bullata
TAATTGGCCATTACTACCTTTCAGTCAGTATTACAACATAGCTTTTCAGACCATAGCGTGACCTACAGTTTAAAGTCGACTCTGAACAACAAATTTTTGAGAAGCTTTTCACTGCAATTTTATTTATTTTCATAGTTTTTGCCAGAAATCTACTGAGAGGAACTCGCCGCAGAAATATTTTTTCATATTTTGTTGTGTTGGAGATGTCTAAACTAGGGTTTGGACCGCGGCCTTATGGTCTTTTTAGCCAACACACTACCTACAAGACTATGGCGACTAAAGCTATGCACCATACTACCAGAATTTCATTTCTTTATAATCAACGTAATAACAAAGCAAAACGTCTTCCTAACATGTATCATCGTCCTGTTAAAGCAACATGTCGATGGTGGCCAGGTCATTTAATTCAGATCAAAAGAAATTGGTAATCATCGACATATAATACTCGCCGTTGACTGTGCTGGTCTAGTCAACGTCGTCCTGTAAGGAATCTGAAGCAATGACACCCAAAACTCACGCCATTCAGCTCCTTTTTCGTGTTGCATTGGACGCTTTTGTATATCAAATAAATCGATATCATCTCAAATTCAATAAGTTCATATAAAAGGCAACAAACGCCCAGTAATGAGCCTTATCGCTGAAAACGATTTTTCCAACCTAATTAAGTTGGTACATTGCTCAAGCAGAACTTACAATTTTATTATTTCAGCGTGTTATTGAACGCTACATCTATCGAAAGTTATTTGACAAAACAGACTGAATAAGTGGCAACTAATTTGACAGATGCAAATTGAACGTTATCAACTGTCAAAGTTCGAAAGTCTCTGTTGAAAGACACGATACAGAATAAAGTAGATGTTTCACCAAAATTCCTTGGCTGACAAAATTGGAAAATAATGTCACCATACTTACCTACTTAATTGGTCATTGCAACCCTTTAGTCAGGATTAGAACCTAGCTTCTGTCATCATACATATTATACGTGTTAATTTTATCCATGAGTTGTGGGACCTGCAAATAAAAGTCGATTCCAAGCGATGGATTCTTTGAGAAACTTTTCAAAGCAATTTTATTTAGTCTCACAGTTTTTGCCAGAAATCTGCTGACGAGAAGTTGCCGAAAGAAATATTTTTTTTTTTCGTATCACGTTTTGTACAAGACATCTGAGTTAAGTATGCATTACGACTCATGTAGTATCAAAACGTTATTATCATCTGACTCATCTTTATATGATCGATAACAATTTTAACAATTTATTTTCCATTTTTTTCATCTTAAAATTTTATTTATTATCGATTACGATGGCAATATGATAATTTTATTCAATGAAATCCCCCAAAAAAAAAGATTTGTTTACGTTTACATTTAAAATCTTATATCGTATCAATAATAATAAATCGAAATTTTATCAACTCTAAATCAAATGAATTTTGCAACAAAAAAGAGAAAAACGGCAACAATGGCAACAACAATAAACAAGAAAATTAACCATCAATAACATTTAAGTATCACAACTATTGCTACCAGTAGCTGTGCTACTTGCTACTTGCTATTTGGAGGAGGAGGGTGATTTATTACTTCAAGTAACACAGTGACATTTTGTGGCATCAAATCAAACAACAGTAGCAGTGGCAGAAATATAAATGCATCAGCATGCAAGGCAAACAAATAGCATACATTTGAAAGAACATGTGGCAAGAACCATAGCTCTGGCTAACTATGAAATTCAAATTCAAAATCAAATGCAAACTTGTATTCAGAAAGTAAAATAAGAACAGAAAATAGAGAGAGAGGAAGGAAAAAAACAGAAAACTTTTAACAAAAATTTGTTGAACTGTTAAATGTTTATCGACACAAAATCATGCCATCCGCCTCCCACCCTGCTAAACACACAGACTTACTTAAGACCTATACGTACGTACATGCAAAATCTTATTTGAGGCATACATATGGAAAGTTTGATGCCTCAGTTTTGTTTCATTTTATATGGAAAATATGGTTGAGAATAAAAATCCAAAAAAAAACACCATTTGGGTAACAGAACAATGAGGCAAATAAATTTGTATTGCTGCAACAACAACAACAACAACAACAACAACAATATATTTCTTATATTTTTTTTGGGGGGTGGGAATCTTTCTTTTTTAAATTTATTCATCAATTCAATCGATCAATGTTGAACAACAACAAATAACAACATCAAAATGCTCAACAAGAGATGAGAAGACTGACTGCAACTACAAGTGGTATCTGCTGCCAGTATCTGTTGTAGTAACCAACATGTGCAACATTAGGGTGGCATACATATAAAAAAATATTGGAATTCTTTTAATATCCTTTCAAAATCAAATATTTTGAATACCCTTAACACCACTCTCTATACAACTTCACAAACAATTTCTATTTTTTTTTTTTTTTTTGATTTTCCATTTGCAATCAATATGAACAACAATACCAGGCTGCAACATTATTGAATGTCTACCATATCTCTTACCAGAAGTACCGGGTATGAATGCATGTGAGTGGCATTATCAAATCAACTAGAAAATGTATTTTTAAAAATCTTTTTCCTAAATTTACTCAAACTTAAGATGAAAAAATTTGTTGAATTTCTTTTTATTCTTCTTTTTTAAACTGCCCCCCATAAAAGAAATTAAAAAAAAGACATGAAAAAAAGGAAACTTTAAATAGAACCATGTATAGGAAGCCTTCTAAATGTTATTTAATTTGAAACGATTGAAAGGCTTTATATGCACTAAAGCGCAATAAAAGAAGGATTAAATCTCTAATTTTACAAAGAATTCACATTGAATTGAATGATTTCGTTTAAAAAAAATAATTAGAAAGGCTTTAAACGTATTCATTTAAAGTATTTATGGCTTTGAAGCTAAGATTTGTAGTTGCATGCCTTAAAACTCTCATAAAAAATTGTTAAAAATAGAGCAACAGCAGTCTAGAGCAGTATTGTTTTATTCCTTTATGGAAGGCTCTTTCAAGATGTGGATCTACATTCCATGCTTTAAAATAATTTAAAATATTCTGTTGTCTACACGAGTATTACTCGGTAATAAAAAAAAAGTTGAAAGTAAGTGTCGTTTGAAGATCATTTACCAAGTTTCTTCTTTTCTTTAGGACATAGAGCTGGCTTTTCAACAAAGGGTTCAGGGAGTGAATTGTAATGTGTTCCTTATTATTCCATTCATCCTCATAATGTTACTTACTTAGTTGGTCATTATACAACCCTTTTGTCAGTTTTCCGACCTAGCTTCTCACATCACCCATATTATGTCTGTTAATTGCATCAATAAGTGGCGGCGACTATAGTTTAATATCGACTTCGAACTACAACTTAGAGAAATTTTTCATGGCAATTTTTTTATTATACATGTACATACGTAAATACATACATACATACATAATTGATTATTACAACTCTTCAGTGAGGATTACAACCTAGCTTTTCACACCACTACGTTAATTTTATACATTGACTCTGAACAACAGATTTTTTTTGTTGAGAAACTGTTTCATGACAATTTTTATTTACTCTCAGTGTATTTGCCGGAAAACTGCTGAGAGGAAGACACGTTTTATTCGAAATGTTTGAGCCACTTACCCACGGGACTACGGCGCAATACCCAATGACCAAGCTCTGTGCATGTCCCTCTATGGAGCAAGGTAGGGAAAAAGTAAAGTCATATCGATCATATTCGTTCTTATCAAAGATCTTGTCAAGATGGTTATCTGACAGTTACGTCCACTGCCCATATAAATTGTAAGTCTAGACGCAGTACCAAACGCAACCAATGCTGGAACGTATTTATTTTTAAAGAAACGGTGTTGGACGTGCGTAACTTTATCTAATCTGAACTTTACTGACAAACGGTCATTCAGAACAGCACTTCTATGTATGAATCTATACTCTAAACTTGCTTGACACACCTATTGATGTCTCTATGTATGGAATATAACATCGTTCAAATGCCCGCTATAACTTCTCTAAGTGGAGCGTATTCAAAATGTCCGATAATCCAAGACTCTGCAACATAAATCAATATGGCATGCAATGTAAAGCATGTAGCATCGTTCTATTGAAAGTACATGACAATGGTGGCCAGGTCATCTAATTCAGAGCAAAATAAGTAGGTAATCATCGACATATCATGCTCGCCGTTGATTGTGATGTCCTGGCCAATGCCATTGAGTAAAAAAACAGATTCCATACAGATGCGCAAGAGTCTACTCTAATCATTAGAAAAGTCCGAAAAATTCGTTAAAACAGTGTGAAGTTCGTGAGTCTGGCCAGCTTCATATGACGATCCGATAATTTTTCTACTTTGCAAGTGACCGTTACTATTTCTTTCCTCCCTTCTACAGCTAATCAGACCAAATGAAAGATGGAAATCCCAGAAGAGCCCAGCCAGTGCCTTTCGACATATAAATCGCTGAAAAGTCATTCCAAAAACGTGTATTATTTTCCATGAATTCCTTTGTGTTCCTTTTAAGGGTCATTGGCTTGTGACAAAACAACAACCATTTGATAATTTCTAGTCCACTGTGACAGATTGTAGGATGATAAAAGGGTGTCCTATCCTTTGAGCAAATAAGTATTTGGCTGTTGATTGATGAAGGGCTCAGGCGTCAATTTACATTTGGCGGCGACTGTTAACAAGAACAAAAAATTGAGGAAATGGTTTCTGAGTCCGTGAAGGGCCGGAAAGAAATAACAAATACTGGACGCGGTTGATATGATGCATCTTAGTAAACTGGTATGATTTTATAATCATAATGCCCCGTCATTTAATATTGAAATCGTTGTAGTGTAGTAGTCTAGCAGATAACGTGTTGGCTTATTAGACGTGAGGCGACTTCCCCTCAGCAGATTTCTGCCAAAATCTTGGAAAGTGAAATAAAATTGCCATGAAAAGTTTCTGAAAAAAATCTGTCGTTCGGAATCGAGTTTAAATTGTAGGTCCAGCTACTCCTATATGAAATTAACACACACAACATAAGTGGTGTGAGAAGCTATATTGTAAGCCTGGCTGAAGGGGTTGCAGGGCATCTTATGTAGGGTATCTTATACGATTCATTAATTTAATTTTTTTTTCCTTTTTTTCTTCCTTTTTTTTCTTTATTTTTCTGATTTTAAATTTATTTTATTTGTTAAAAAAAAAAGAGTATTCGGCATATCATTGCAATTCGTATAACAATTTCAATTCGAATAGCATTTTCATTTTGTTATTTGATGTGTTATGGGTTCATTGTTTGATTTCTTCTGCTTTCAATTCCCCCAAAAAAAGGATAACCAACCAACAATACTGGCCACATGGTCTTTTCTAGTACTATGTGGGCACATGGAGAACAAGATACGAGTTACGAGTTACGAGTTACTGTACATACGTACATACAACACAATACAATCATTTAAAAACAAAACTTTTATGGCATCAAGTACCATATCTGTGTTGTTGTTGAGGAGAGTAAATCTTTAAATTGTTATTTTAGGATCTACAATGTAATAAACTAAACGAAAATAAACATTTTGAGTATCTGTCTGTCTGTCTGTCTGTCTTTTACTGACTGTTTGTACGTTTGTCTGTCTGTCCATCAGTCTGTTTGTTTGTTTGTTTATCCATTTATCCAGTGGTGTATTCATATACAGACAAGAGCTTAAACACAAAACTTGGTTGATTATGTACAGAAAGCTTTAAGGAAAATGAAAAGAAAAACTTATTGCAACTACAATACTAATACACACACACACACACACACACATTCATTGCCATACTACCAGTAGAAGAAGAAATGAACAATGAATGCTTAACTCGAGCATACATAATACAAACTGAAACTGAGACTATGAGACTATGAGACAATGAAAGCCTTAAGCCTTGAGTGAATGAATGAGTACACTTTCTTCAAAATAAATGTTATTTAAAATCTAATTTATATTGATTTAAATTGTATTTAAATGTAAATTATTTTATACTCCACTACTACTACTACTATCATACATTACATGTGTGTTTAATGTTACATTTCATTCAGGTTTACATTGGTAAATTTATGATTCCGAAAGTAACTCTTCTCTGTCCTGTCCTGTCCTGTTCTGCTTTGTGTGCAGCATGAAAATAATTGTTTGAATTGAAAATGTTGTTGAGTGGATTATATTATTTATTTTATTTAAATACACAAGTATTTTAAAGTATTAGAAAATAGTTCGTATTTATTATTATGGCAAATAATGGTAAAAATGGTACCGAATGCGGTACCATGTTCACAGAGTTTTTACGAGCACAATAAGCATAAGTATCTTCCAACAATTGCTTTACAATCATACCATTAGGAAACCATATATACAGTGAGCATCAAAAGGAATTATACACTATGAATAAAATACTAACAATGACCAAACTCAGCTTTTATCACTTAGGGAAAGTGGCCAACAAAACTTTAACCATACTTCAAAATTTTTTGCAATTTTTTGTAATTTTTGTTTTTGTTAAAATTTTAAAAACAGGCAATGAAACAATTTTTTTAAATAAAAATAACGGTAATTTATGAATGTATATTTTTTTAATGTACATTTTCTTTTGATGCTCACTGTATTTGCATACGATTTATAAGTTATTAGAATTTGCAACACTAGAATCGGCTGGTGTGCCGAAACTCCGGACGCTTATTCCAAAAACTAAAAACTTAAATAAAAATGGATTGGATTTATTCCAATTCACAAAATGTAATGAGATATACATACGCTTGAATAAATGCTACTTTCTACGAAAGATATTTTAGAAGAGTTAAGAGAATGGGAAGGAAAAGGACGTCCTGTTTGCAACAGTCTAGATCTGTGGTAACATACATACATAATTGGCCATTACAGCACTTTAGTCAGGATTACGGCCTAGCTTTTCACACCACATATGTTGTGTGTGTTAATTTTACACATGAGAGGCGGGACCTACAGTTTAAAGTCGACTCCGAACGACAGATTTGTTTTGAGAAACTTTCCATGGCAATTTTATTTACTCTCAGAGTTTTTGCCAGAAATCTGCTGAGAGGAAGTCGCCGAAGATATATTTTTTCAAATTTCATTTTTTGATGTCTGACCGGGGTTTTGAACTCTGGCCTTTTGTCTAATTAGCCAAAACACAACCTACTAGACTACGGCAATATTTATCTATGGTAAGCTCCATCTAAATTCCGATTGGACAGTCTCTCAAGTACTAAGGGATTTTATTCTGGATGGAGTAGAGAACTTATGATGCAACTCTTGTACGTTTTCAGTAACCAAAGCCAGACCAATCAATGTAATCGTCTGAAATCGAAAGGAAAGAATTTGTATTCATCTCCTTAGACTCGTCGATGAGAAATGATGCTGTAGTAGAGGTTAAGATTTGATTTTGATCTCAAAACTAATATAAGACAACCACACATTGAAGTCCACAGCTGTCAGTGTCATTTAAGCAACAGTTTCGATTTGATTTTAATCGGATCCAGGGCTCCTTAATCAGTAATTGTTGGTCAACTGTTATGTGAAATGATTGAAGGATACCCATGTCATGAAACGACTGTAACATCTAATGATTTAAAGTGGAAACAAATGCCTTTAGTTTGGAAGATATAATCTGGTATTGTTTAATACACGATATGGATACTCGCGCAAAACCATCTCCAAAATACGATTGAGACCTTTTGCGCTATTGATCATGACTCCATTGGTCATTGACCCAATGGCCCAGAAAATCTATGCCTGCAGGAGAGCGACAGATTCGTTCTAAATTTTATGGGCATCACCGTGAGCTTATTTGATCCACATTTTCATGTCAATTAGTAATACGATGGTCATCTCTTTCACTGTCAATGTCAAAATGTTGTAATGGTGCCATGGATATACTTAGTACAACCCCTTTGAAGCCTTTGAAGCCCCTTTGTTTAAAAGGGGTGAAGCTATAAATCGAATGGAAACACAATTCAGAGATTCCTTGATGTAGTCCTAAATTGTATTTAACTTGGCATATGCTTTCGTTTGGATAGGATGATTCATCTTTGCTTGCCGTCAGATTACATTTTGAGTTCATAAGCTGCAGATTGCTAGTATTGAGTTATCTAAGTGGATAAGGCGTTGTTCATGCAAGTCTTTACATTTTCAAAAACTATTTAAAATTCTCTTTAACAATAATTATTGAAAACCAAATTCAATAAACAAACAAACCAAACGAAAAAAATACTCTCGTAAGTAAGAAGCCAAAGCAATCTTAGCCTTCGGCATCATACAAACAAACGTAAAAACCACAAAATTATTCATTTACAGACGAAATACAAAAAAAAATGAAATGAAAAGATGAAGCCAACAAAAAACACACAGAATTTAAACAATAAAATCAAAATAAAGACATCAAAATCATTAAGAAGCTAAAAATGTATTCAAAAAAAAAAAAAAACAAAGCAAAACCATTTAAGCCGTTAATAGTTTATAATGTTTTGGTTTATGGACCAGGCTGCATGACATTGAAGTCAATCAAAAATCCTGAAAAACAATAAAAAAAAAACCACAATACCACTAAAATAATGTTTTTTTTTTTGCTTTTCTTTTCTTTCATTTTTTAATTATACAAGCCAAGTATTTACTTGGATGGATAGATTGGCATTTCAAGCCAATGCTTTGGCAGTAGGTTTCTTTTGATAAGTAGTTAAGCTGTTGCTTAATGAATGACAAAGACTGTTGATGAATTCATTCTTTTTATTATGAGAATAAAATACAAAAAAAAAAGAAACAAATTAATCGCCTAAAAAGTGTGTAAATAGCTTCAAGCATTTTTCGCGTTGTTTTGTGGTTTTAAAACGCCTTCTTAATGATGATTCTTTAAAACAGCATCCACCGCACTTTATACACAATTTGTTAAGATCGTTTTGTATCTTGTATCTCTCTACGATAATGATGAGGTTCTTTTTCTCTTGCTTAAGTATCTTGTATAAGTTTATACACACACACACACATACACACGTACCTATTTGAACAAATGAAATTCAATTAGTTCGGAATAGGTGTTGCCAGTGAAATGTTTTTGGCTTCTATAACTCCAACACCGCCACCAACAATTTTGGCAATAGCAGCCCTTAACTAAAAATACTACCAAAAAAATGCGAGTGTGTGTGTATATGTTAAAACGCAAAATCATAATATTTTACCAACAAAAAAAAAGAGAGGAAAAAAATTGTATTTCTGTTACTGGGAGTATTCGTTTAATAACAGGTTGTTGTCATAATTATTTGATGGGTTATTAAGCAATTAACCATTATTGCGTGGGAATTTCTATTAACAGCCTTAGTCAGTAACGAGGGTTGTAAGCGATAAAATGTAAGATGTAGAGGTTTTGATTTTATTGGTTTGGGATATATAAACTGTTTAAAGGTAGCTTCTGAATCTCAAACGTGCATAAAATCTAGCGAGAATGAGATTTAAAACATCCAACGTAGAGATTCGGTAATAATGAGAATGGATCATCAAAACACAAACTCAGGACCTGTAAGCTGTTAATCCAACTCAGGCGAAAACACATAAGTACTTATAGTAGCAGGTGCCGAGTCGGAAATTGTACTTGAAGACACTGAACAGCATTCTGAAATTTATCAGAGCAATAGACTTTTAGGATACATCATGCGTATACCCTGCCTAGATTAAGAACACTAAGGTATCTCTTTATGACAACGATAATAACACAACCGTTTAACCGAAAGTCGCCATAGTGTAGTAGGTAGTGTGACGGCTTATTAAACGTTAGACCGAGGTTCAAGCCCCCCAGGTCAGACATCTGCAACAAAACGTTGTTTGAACAATATTCCTTCGGTGACTTTCGCTCAGCACATTTCTGTCAAAAACTCTGAGAAAATTGCCATGAAAAGTATCTCAAAAATCGGTACTTCGGAGTCGTATTGAAACTGTAGATCCCGCCACTCATTGATAAAATTATCATCAACAACATGGGTGGTGTGAGAAGCTAGTTTGTCAACCTACCTTAAGGGTTGTAATGACGACACATTACGATTAAGTAGATTAACGACACCATCCGTGTTGTATTCGGTAATTTTATCCATGAGTAGCCTGCCTTAGAGTACAACATTGCGTACAAACTTTTCATAGTTAGTTTGCCGTCCGATTTTTTATAGGAAGACTGTTGAAAGGAGTTGCTTAAAGAAATATTTTGCATAGGTCCCCAACTATATGGAACACTTCGGCGGTAGTATGACATTCAGTTCACTCAACTGCTATTTAACTGACGAAAGGCCGCCATGCCAGTAAGGTTATGTACTTACAGAGATTCCTGATTGCAAGATTTCGATTTAATTTTATAAGTCTTGTTTAAACAAACTTAAAGGTAACGTACCCGACTCATCTAAGCAATGAATCGTCTTCTAAGTTCGTATGCTAAGGTGATGGATCCCTCTTAAAGGAAGGCATAATACATAAGCCAGAATTTAAGTCGATTGCGATATCAAAAAGAATTCTATCCGGGGATCAAAGATGTCAGAAAATAAGAGATCAGAAAGCTTCGCCTTTTTATGGAAAGAGCAGGGCTAAGACCCTTGAGGTAAAAGACAATCACTTCCTCCTTCTCAAATCCACAACTCCTGCAGAACACTTTTGCCGGTATGCCGAGTCGTTCGGCATGCCTACCGAAAGGGCATTAACCTATGAGAATCGCTATTGTACGATGGATAGAAATGCAATTTAAAGACTGAAGTGACACGATACTTTCCTTATCCATATAAGTCTAGCAGAGTTTAGCGTATAGCCTCCAGCTGCCAACCAGATTGTGCTTCTGTATAATCAGACTTGTCTTCTAAATCTTTACAGATTTGAATGCAATGCGTTAATTTCCAACCCATGTTATGATTGTGAGCCGATTTTTTATTTCATTCTTCTTTTTTTTACTGTAACGTCTCTAGAGAATACAATGCATTGCATTAGACTCGTTTTTAGGCACTCAAAATGCATTTTAAATTATTCGATTTCAAATCATTTTGAAATTTAACACATTAAACGAAAAATTTTGTTACTTTTTTTTCGAAATTGTTACCATAAAAGTTAAATAATTTGGCTAACATGTACGAATATGTCTAGAAGCTATTGTTAAAAAGAGAGAAGAAACGAAACGAAACGAAAAGAAATAAAATTTATGAACAAAAACACCACAAGACATTCGTAAACGAGCAACAAGAAATACCCCAACGCTTCTTGTCAATTTGTTACTTTTAATAGACAAATTCAGTTATCGGAATGTCGATCCGATTGTGAGGCTGTCTATGTGCACATGTGTCCATGTGTTGCAAAGCAAATGCTTGCTTTAAAGAAGCTGTGAGCAGACATTCAACTTCAAAAAAAATTTGAAAGTAAATTGTTTAAATAATAAAATTTGAATTGTAACAAATTATTTTTGCTTAAAGTGTTACAAATTGCCTCAACGATAAACATTTCAATAATAAAACCAAAAAAAAACAAAAAAACGGTAATAAAAAAATAAACATTAAATATGGAAGAGGAAAGAAGTAAAAATGTGGTTGGCAACGAACGTTTATTGCAAAACTCTATACAGTTTCGATAACTTTTGTTAACGAAGACATTAAAAAATTTTGAAAAAGGTTTGCACACGGTGACTTTTAAAGACTTGTCACTTGTCATATGAATAAGTAAGGATTACATAAGGGCATTATACATCGATCATACTTGGAAAGGAAGAAATAGAGAAAGTAAAATAAAGGAAGTTACACTTTGAAATATCTAATCGATAATATAACATAATTTAATTCGATAAAAAGCAGAAGGTTGACTAATATAATGTTAGCGAACAACTGCATCGATCTAGGTTGAATTGGCGGTCGCCCTAAAAAGAATAGTTTACGTGGGCCCTATAATGTTCCTTCGTAATACGAACGGGACCTAGTCCTTCATTTATCTATAACTCCTGTCTGTGTTTTTCAATCATACCGATAATTTCATGAAATATTGATGTTATCATAAAAATTCTGGATGACCAAGATTTCTTAGTCTTAGGTTGCCAAATGCCGAACAAGGACAGATAAGATGTTCTGTGTTCTCCTCCCTTTTATGTCCCGATTTTCTACAACATTCGACGAAAGCTTACATTTATAGGATTGTACAGTTTTGTGGAGAACTAGCTACAGGCGCTTTTAGGGGACACCGATAATGATTTGCAAGTCTTTACTAAAGTCATCAAACTATCTACGATTAATCTGTCAGGCAATGCGCTTCACATCACTCAAACATGCTTGTTATTATCACCAAAAGTTCCAGTTCCATTCATTATAGATTTCAAGCTTTTCTTTAGTTCAATTGTATGACATTTATCTTTCGTTGGGGATGCACACAACAGGTTCCATAAAACTTTACTTTACTTTTTCTCAAACCATTTAATCATTTTCTTAGTAAAATTTAAGAGCATCTGCTAAGGCTTTAAAGTATGCAATGGCAGCTAGTCCATCGTTAAGTTTGCAGCAGTCTAGATATCTTTAATGCCGATATTTCAAAGTATCTTCCCTGTCATTGGTACTTATTTGTCTTGTTTCATTGTAATTATTATTAAGAGTTCCAGCTAAGCAGGTAATTTTTCTATAAAAGAATTTTATACAAAAATTGAAGATTACTCTAGAAAATGCAAGTTATCGAGATCTACCATAGCCTAGAAACAACGTCTATGAAAATATATTGGTTTGTAGGGTATAACAATGAAGAACTTTACTGAATCCCATTTTTTATCAAGAGAAGGCAAGTTTTCTATGGAAAATGCAAGTAATCGAAATCTACCATCAGCTAGAAACAACATCCATGACAATGTATTGTATTATAACGTATAGCAATGAAGAACTTTACTGATTGAGTCCCATTTTTTATCAAGAGAAGGCAAGTTTTCCATAGAAAATGCAAGTTATCGAAATCTACCATCGCCTAAAAACAACGTCTTCTATTAAAATGTATTGCACTCTTGTGTAGGGTATAGCAATGAAGAACTTTGCTAATTGAGTCCCATTTTTTATCAAGAGAAGGCAAGTTTTCTATGGAAAATACAAGTAATCGAAATCTACCATCGCCTAGAAACAACGTTCTCTATGAAAGTGTATTGCACTCTTGTGTAGGGTATAGCAATGAAGAACTTTGCTAATTGAGTCCCATTTTTTATCGAGAGAAGGCAAGTTTTCTATAGAAAATGCAAGTAATCGAAATCTACCATCGCCTAGAAACAACGTTGTCTATGAAAGTGTATTGCACTCTTGTGTAGGGTATAGCAATGAAGAACTTTACTGTTTGAGTCCCATTTTTTATCAAGAAAAGGCAAGTTTTCTATGGAAAATACAAGTAATCGAAATCTACCATCGCCTAGAAACAACGTCCTCTATGAAAATGTATTGCACTCTTGTGTAGGGTATAGCAATGAAGAACTTTACTGATTGAGTCCCATTTTTTATCAAGAAAGCCAAGTTTTCTATAGAAAATGCAAGTTATCGAAATCTACCATCGCCTAGAAACATGAAAATGAATACGACTGTTGTGTACGATTTTGCAAATTTTAAAAATGATGGTCATCGAACAACTAGAAATATTGGCTATTGCCAAGTAATATTTTATCTCTATGTCCTTTGGTCCGTGTATTCCCCGTTGCTTAGTAAGGACACAGCAAGTGCGTGACGCTCAAGTCCTATAATTGATCAGTTGCCATGTCTAGCACATTTCTAGAAAAAGAAATTCAGTGGGAATTGATTTCCTTAATGAAAATTAACAATCTGAACTTAAAATGAAATTTTATTTTATTTTTTCAACGTTTGACTATAATTTAAGTTTCCTAGAATTCCTATCCTTTTTCAATTATGATTAAAAGGATGCCCACAGTAATGAAATAAATCGGAATTATTCATGAAAACGTAGAAGAAAAAAATTTAAAGGAAAATAATTAAAGTTTTTGTTCATTTGTTTATAAATTAAAATTGTTTTTGTTGTTGTTGTTATTAATTTATTTGTATTTGTTTATTTATAAACAATAAGTAATAACGCACTAATGTTATTGCTATTGTTGTTATTGTTATTTAAATATCTAGAATATCAATTTATTTATTAAAAAAAAAAAAGCAAAGAAAAC
>QOCX01000092.1:63241-113325 GCA_005959815.1 Sarcophaga bullata
AAAAACAAACTGAAATTCATTTCGTATTTTTGCAATTCATATTCATTGTCATAAATTGTATAAATTTGCAAATGAATGAGCAAATGTATGATTGAATGACTGAGTGAATGAATGGCAAAGAAGCATACACAAAAAGCTACTCAAAATTGAATTTTATTTTTGTTGTTGTTATTGTTGTTGTTGTTTAGTTATGCGATATTTATGTATTTTTCAATTGTATTGTATTGTATTTCAACCGGAAACTTTTTAATAAATAATTGTCAATTGAAAGAAGAATTTGCACCACAACAACAACAAAAAAAAAACAAAAACGCAAAATTAAAGAGTCAGCAGCAGCACTGGCAACAATACACAAATCATTGACACAACGTAGTCACCGCGTGTCAGTGACTTGTGCGCCTCCAAAATTATGTCAAGATAAAAAGAAATTGAAATTTTTTTTTTTTTCTAAACTCATGCTACAGTAGTGCGAAATTAAATAATGGAAGCATTGGATTGAAAAAATGTGTGGAAAACTAAAGTCATTCAAATGGAAAAGCACTAGAAAAAATTCACAATATCACGCATGGAATTTTTTAATTCCTTCTCGTAGTAGTAAAAATCATAGGCCACAGTATCTTCCCTATCATATTGATACTCATTTGCCTTGTTTCATTTTAATTATTATTAAGAGCTCCAGCTAAGCAGATGATTTTTCTAAAAAAAAAACAACAAGTTTTCTATAGAAAATGCAAGTTATCGATATCTACCAGCGCCTAGAAACAACCTTATCTTTGAAAATGTACAGGACTGTTATGTAGGGTATAACGATGAAGAACTTTACTGATTGAGTCCTTTTTTTTGGTATAAGAAGGAAGTTTTCTTTAGAAAATGCCAGTTATGGAGATCTACCATCGCCTAGAAACAACGTCCTCTATAAAAATGTATTCAACTGTTGTGTAGGCTTTTGCAATGAAGAATTTTGCTGATTGGGTTCCATTTTTTATCAGGAGAAGGCAAGTTTTCTATAGAAAATGCAAGTTATCGAAATCTACCATCGCCTAGAAACAACGCCCTCTATGAAAATGTATTCGACTGTTGTTAGGATTTAGCAATGAAAAAATTTCCTGATTGGGTCCCATTTTTTTTATCAAAAGAAGGCAAGTTTTCTATATAAAATGTAAGTTATCGAAATCTACCATCGCCTAGAAACAACGTCCTCTATGAAAATGTATTCGACTGTTGTGTAGGTGTTTGCAATGATTGGGTCCCATTTTTTTATCAAGAGAAGGCAAGTTTTCTGTGGAAAATGCAAGTTATCGAAATCTACCATCGCCTACGTCCTCTACGAAAATGTTTTCGACTGTTGTGTAGGATTTAGTCTTATTGTTTTTATCCAGAGAATGCAGTGCCAGAGCCATTTATGATAATTTTTTACGTTAAAGAGCATATTTTCTGTTTTTCCCCGATTCAAACCATAATAGATCGGCTGTTTTGAAGATTAAAACATAGATTTGCCTGAACATTTGTCATCAAAATCTATTGATTTCTCATCTCAATTTCCATTCAAACTAAATAAGTAATCTGCTGTAATCACTAAGCCTGGTTTCGCAGTTACAAGGGATTCTAAAACTAAACATACATGTCGGGGTTTATGTCATATTACTCCGAAACGATATAATCCTAGCCTCAACGAGTCAATTTATGTTTTGTTAGGAGGCAAGCTCGCTGTAACTCAATATATTTACAATACAGAGGTCAGACCCATCTTGATCTACGGTTGTCTGGTATGATGAAATATTTCTGTATGATTATTAATGGTGTATAGCGTAATACTCGATTTAGCTGAAATGTTAAGGATCAGCTTTTCTGAACGACTAGGCAGTTGCAGAAACACAATTTCAGTCACTCAAAATTTCTGGTAAAGTTAGCAACTTTTCAATACAATTGACTACACGACACCGTACTATGGCTTTTCAAGAAATGTTCTGAATATTGCGAGTAGTAAGCGGTAGCTAAGCGGTAGCTAAGCGGTAGCTAAGCGGTACCTAAGCGGTATTGCGCACCTCGTTAAAGAGTTTGAATATATTTTTACAGAAGGCTCGAACCTAAATTCAACTGTGAATGGAAATACTTTTTCAGAGTCTTCAGGTACATTTCAATCAATAAAACCGTTTCAGACCCTTCCAAACTGATGTATCGTCTATACGATTTGCTTTGATGATTATTGAAACAAGCTACATCTCCATCTACCTCAATTATCAGAAGGCTTTTCAAAGCTGTCTAATTGACAGGCGGAGTATTTACGCAAATAGGAGTTCGTATAGTGGGGACTCATGCAAGACATATCAGATTTGCCCCTCTACATACCATAAATGGTCATTTCAATGCTTTAGTCGGGATTACAATTTAGTTTCTCACACCAATTATGCTGTACGTGTTAGTTTTATATATGAGTGGCGAGACCTACAGTTTAAAGTCCACCCCGAACGACAGATCTCTGAGAAACTTTTCATAGCAATTTTATTTACTCTCAGAGTTTTTGTTTTATACACAAATTGAAGATTACTATAGAAAATGCAAATTATCGAGATCTACCATAGCCTAGAAACAACGTCTATGAAAATGTATTGGTTTGTAGGGTATAACAATCAAGACCACTACTGATTGAATCCCATTTTTTATCAAGAGAAGGCAAGTTTTCTATGGAAAATGCAAGTAATCGAGATCCACCACCGCCTAGAAACAACCTTATTTTTAAAAATGTTTTGGGCTGTTGTGTAGGGTATTGCAATGAAACAACATCCATGACAATGTATTGTATTATAGCGTATAGCAATGAAGAACTTTACTGATTGAGTCCCATTTTTTGTCAAGAGAAGGCAAGTTTTCTATAGAAAATGCAAGTAATCGAAATCTACCATCGCCTAGAAACAACGTCCAGAAATCTGCTGAGAGGAAGTTGCCGTTGAAATATTCTTTCATATTTCGTTTAAGTGAAGATGCCTGACCTGGGGTTTGAATCAAGGCTTTACCTCTGATATGCCAACATACTATCTACTAGACTACGGTGACTACATTGCTCATCTATCCAATGTTTTCTACTGAAATTGTAGGACGAAGAAGCAAAAAGATGCATGGATGTATTGCTGTTGTTATATAGTAAAAGTAAGAAACGTCAGGACCTAGTGATCTTTCCGAAAAGGATATTGCAAAGCTTTATTTATGGACATCATATACTTCCAGGAAGAAGAGTGATCATACAAATGATATTACAACGGTCTACATAACCTATGTTTCGCCTTCGATTATATGCCTACATAATGTTCGTTTGCCAAGTAGATACTCGAAGTAATGAACACAACTGGACTGAAATTCCGATAATAAATCAAAAAAATATAAAAATTTAATGCCCGTATCAGTTACTTACAATTCAAATACTTTTTTTTCTTATTCATTAAAAAGCTTTTAAATTAAAGAGAAACCCATACTTTGGCGTTTCTTTTTCTGTAATTATGCCATTTTACAGTCGTCTTTCATCAAGTTATTCTTAAGTTAAATTTGCATTGAAATGCCTGCTTGTCTTACTGCCACCATTATTTTTTTTTTTTTGCATTGTTATTGTTGCTGTTCATGTCAGCAACAAAATTTTAAAATTTTGTCGTTTTTTTTTTCTTTAATTTTTTGCAGCAATTGCCTTGAAAAGGGAGTTCCCTTTATGAAAAAAAAAAATAATAAAATTCCACAATTGTTGTTTTAAGTTTTAATTGAGTAGCTGAGTTGCATTCCATAAATGTTGGCTTTTGCCAAGGGACAGGCAAAATATTGGCACTGGCAGTATATGCATAAAAGCAACAACAATATCGTTATACCATCATCATATTGCAGAATTGAATAAATGAAATGAAAATAAAATTGTTTTGTCAACGATCAGTTGAGTTGAATCGTAAATTAATGTCTTACTGGCCTGGTCTGGCCTTCTTTATTCATCAACAGTTCTGTTCTGTTCAATTTTGTGGAAAGTTCTATACGACATAAAGTACAACTACAACACGACTTTTAATCACAAAGACAACACACAACTGACAGATCTTTTGTTGATGTTAGTGATCGAGAGCTGACATAAGGAATTATGGCCAAACATTTATCAAATTAAACATTGTAAAAGTAGGCATGGCATACTATATGGAATGGAAGAGAGAAAAGAAGGGTACTCCATTATTCCATTATGCCAAATATTCTTCTCATTAAAATTTGTTTACTTTATTGAGATCATTTTAAATTAAGAAGAAATTGTAAAGAAACAACTACAAAAACAATTTTAAATTGATACCAATACTGTTGCTATTACTGTTACTGTTGCTGTTACTGTTACTGCCACCGACTGGTGGCTGCTGTGTCAGCAACATTTGCACCAGGGTGGTCTGTTGCATCTTTCATATTTGCGTTCGTTCGTATTTGTTTTTGTTTTGTCAACGGACAATAATATTTCGCTTTACTTTACTGTTTGTGTTTTTGCAAAGAAAAATAATTCGAACGAAAAAAAAACAAAAAAAAACAAACTTAACGAGTGGCATTAATAAGGAGCGAAATATAGCGAACACGTGCAGCCACCATCAGTTTATACCATATCGGGAAAGATGTAATGGAGACATTACCATTTCCATTTCCATTTTCCATTTAAATTTATTTCTTTTCGTAATGAAAAGATTCTTTAGGAAATTGATTCTTAAAGGAATTTTTAAATATTCCCCTAAGGAAATGGATTTGTTATAGGTTTCTGGCAAAGTGGCCATGTTGTTTAAGAAGGTGGAATAAAAGTTATATGCTCAGCTACAGGCAAATGATGTGGTAATAATGGTCTTGCATCAGTCACTTTGAACTCTAAGACTATGCTGATATCATTTGTTTCCTTCTTTACTAAGCATTGGAATATGCAAAGAGAAATCCAGAACTTATATTATATGCCGGCGCAACAAGTCGATCAAAATAAGAATCATAAACAATACTCCTTTCATTCTTTGACAAGCTTTTGCAAAAGGACTCAAGTCTGTCTCGTTGGCAGATTGTTTAAATTGGGAGCTCCTCAAGCCCAAAGACTTAAAAAACTTGACAGCGTTTCAGCGAAATATAAGAAGAATATCGCACTTTACACTAGACTTCCAGGTAGAGGTGACTGGTGCTGTAAGATGGTCATCTTCAGGGGATCTGTTCGAGTTCTGAACTTGATAACGAGATAGAGAGTGGAATGTTTTCTGAAAAGCTTATTTTTAAGTTATATTTTGCTTCTGGACTACTGTGTTTCAGACCGACAAACAGCACTCACATATCTTTCGAAATCATCATCTTTCATCTCTAAAAGCTTTGGCGACTTCCACGATATCCTTGACTTACATTCACAGCAGTTTTGTTTCAAGCTCATAAGGGTTTCTGGTCAATGGGAAATCGACTTCCATGATATCCTTGACCTTGACAGCAGTTTTGTTTCAATCTTATATGGATTTCTGGTCAATGGGAAATCTTGGGTATTTTGTTTTCAGCTGGCTAAACTTTCCAATCCATACATAATATAAGGGGTCATTACAACCCTTTAGTCAGGATTACAACCTAGTTTCTCACATCATACTTGTGCGAAGGGACCTACAACTTAAAATCGACTCCGAACGATAGATTTTTGAGAAATTTTTCATGGCAGTTTTATTTCTCTGCTGAGAGGAAGTCGTCGAAGAAATATTTGTTCATGTTTCGTTTTGTTGGAGATGTCTGACCTAGGGTTTGAACCGTGGCCTCACGTCTAACACACTACCTACTAGACTGCGGTGACTTTAAATTTAAACAAGTTTGACGGCAGTAAAGAAAGTTTCGTTTCCAATTCACTCATAAAAATAGGCAAAGGTATCTATTAAAAGCTGACAAATTCTAGGATAAGAAGGCTTCACGTCACTTACCTGGTCTATATTGGAAAAGTGTAACCATCAACTCTTTATATTGGACCGCTGCGATCATTGTGTAATATGTAAGACGGAGGAGACACTTCGCTTGCTTACTAGTGACTCTTGCAAAGGTTTTACATGGAAAAAGGTGAGAGTATTGCTTACTTTATATGTCAATGTTCGACTATGGTTTGTCGCAGATTCCTCTCTCGTCAACGAGTGTTGATAGATTTTTCCGGATGGCTTGAAACTGAATGCACCTTCAAGTGGAATTTTAGTTTTTTTTCAAAGTCTTGAGGTCAAGTTCCATCGGTAAGGCTAACGAGTCATTTAAGCGTATTTCGAAGCGATCTATAATCTACAAGCTGCTAAGGGGAGCAACATCTCCAAGAGAGATATTAACTGGTTTTGGAAGAGACAAGAGTGTGGCCAAAGCTGAATAATGATCATGTGGAGTGTCTGCTCAAACTGTATATAGTGTAGTGTACACTTATGGAAGACAAATGGGATTTGGTCAGCCATCCAATTGTTTCTGCTAAAGTAAGAGGACAGAAAAGACGCAGAAGCGAAAAAGGCCGGCTATTATATGGTAAAGGAACCTCTGATATGTTGAGAACTGACGTTACTCAACAAGGACAGGGTATTCCGCACGATTCCTCTCATTTTGCTCAATTTTTTTCGATAGTCTAAAAGAGCTGTCCTTATTCGATAACACTTCGATCGCTGGATTAACTAAAAGTTTGTGTGGAATTAGCCTGTTGTTAAGAAGGTTGAGACTTATTAATCTGGACAATCTACTACTCGGCTGTAAACGCAGAGATTGCAGAGCTAGTGAAATAAAATCAGCATTAGCAAATGACAGAAAGTATTGCCGATAGCTTGTAGAGCTTGGTCTTTGTGCCTATAGTATTTATGAAAAAGCTTTTCGTTTTGCTTTGAACGAAGTATTAAAATTTGGGATCTTCAATCTTCCTTAGCTTAAACACTTCAAGAGACTCTATTAGTTGTGAGGTTACTTCTAAAAAAACTCCCAAATATTGCCAGTTAACCTAACTCTTCAGGAATTTTATGAAAATCAATTAAAAATTATTTCAATGTCAATATTTCACAGCTGCTGGCACTGCAACAAATTAAAAACTGATGATGATCAAAATCGTAGTATTCCCCCCCCCCCCTCATTTCCATGACAAGAAAAAAAAAACTTTTCCAAAACTTGTTACAAACAAAGCAAAACAAAGCAACAGAAGAGAGTTATTAAAAAATAATGATAAAATTCGATGATTATAATGTTGCATGGGCATGTTGCAAGTCCATGTGCGTGTGTATATCAGTAATGTGTACACTTATCAAGTAAATTGAGAACAACAACCAGAAGGTAATGATGCTTGAAGTGCAGCAAGAAAATGAAACAAAAAAAAATGAAAAACAAAACAAACCCGGACTACAAGCAGAAAAATTTCATATACGATCTCGAAAACAACCTCTGAAAAGAAATCATTTATGTTTTGTTGTTGTTATTGTTGTTGTTATTGCAGTTATTGTTGTTGTTGCTGCTGTTGTTTAAACGAGAGTAATAATGGCAACCAAAATGACTACTTCTACTGAAAATAAGTGCAAGCAAGCAGTAGCTGCTTGAAGATATACGGCAGCAACAATACCGACAGCATTTAACAGCAGCACTAACAGCAACAGCAACAGCAGCCGCAGCAGCCAGTAAAAAAAAACTGCACCCCAATAAACTTGTATTGAATGTTGTTCTGCTGCTCCTTTTTTGCTTCAAACTTGAGAGTTCTTGTAGTTGCTGTTTGCCTTTATTGTTATTGGTACTCTATTTATTCTTCTGCATCATCTGTAACTGATGCAATACTTCATTCCTTTGGTCTCTATTTTGTTGTTGTTGCTGTTATTCCAGTTGTTGTTGTTTTATATACAACATAAACTCGAGAAGAAAAACACCTGCAGGTGCAGCACAAGGCTTGAAGCGAAATTCAAAACAAAACCAAAAAAAATGCATGATTGTTGTAAGACTTTAATCTTTGTTGTTGGTTTATAACAGCATAGAGAGTTCATTGTATATACGAGGGAGGTTGAAAAAGTTAAAGAAAAAAGAGAATTCCTGCGTTCGTAATTTATTTAGTTTCTCGAAAATCCCAATGAAAGGAACCTAAGGGTCTAATTTGGTACACTGGTTAGGGTTAATATGCTCCTAGACAATGATTGACAATGATTGACAATGATTGACAATGATTGACAAAAATAATGATTGACAATCACTAATTGTGCTTTTGATCAAATGCAATTCTTAAACGTTCATTAAGGAATACTTAACTTTGAAATGATCTGCTGAAGAGAAGAAGGACAATTGCTAACTCTCAATTCAGACAAATTTTATTATATGAGATGCATGAACGCCACATAGGTTTCAATTATAAGTTCTGGTGATCCTAACTCTTTATTGCAGGATCCACATATTGGGCTTGAAGCGTTGCCTCTTCTATACAAGATTTTCATTGAGCGTACAATGCTCAGTTCTGTTACTCTTTTTGGGGTACTTCTGTACAGTCAGACTCTAAGCTGTTCTCACTGTAATAATGGAGCAGAAGTTAAAATCCGGCGAGATGGGTATAGCACGACTATGTTTGTATTCGAAAGTCCAAATCGAGAAAGCCCTGCCATCGATTGGTGTGACCAACTGGTGTAGGCTTGCAAAAAGCAGAGGCGCTTGGAAGAATGTGTTAAGGCAGGCCGAAATCCGTTGATCGGATTAAATAAGTAAAAAGTGAAGATCGCAGCTGCCTTTTTTCCTTTCGCCCAACATATCCTGACTCTTCTACTTCACTGAAAAGTTTTAACCCCACGAACAACAAGGAAGCTCTCCTACTAGCAAGTTCAAGACGTGTATTTCTGGCAGATGGTAAATCAATTTCAGCAAACCTTACTGAATCTTAAATTAATTCCATAAACAGCCCACACTAATCGCCATACAACCTCCTAGTAGATAAATGCTAGAATGTCGGCCTGACAGTCAGATAATATTGCTTTGTGCTTCCTATTCAACTTGAATTGAAGACATCTTTCACTGGTGTGAACTTCAGGTTGAAAGATTTTCCCATGGGTTCCACATATTACGCTCTGGAACTTTGGCTGCTATCTCATAGGAGATGAGTGCTAGGATTGCGCCCTGACTGGCAGATGGAATTGCTCTGACCTGTCCTCTTCCGCTTGAAAGATTTTCCCTTAGATTCCAAAAATTTTGCCCTAGAACTCTAGCTCCTATCACATAGGAGGTGATTGTTAGGATGGTTTCACTGTCAGATAGTATCGCTCTGCCCTGTCCTCTCTGCTTCCTACCTATTCAATTTGATTTGAGCACACCTTTTGTTTGATCAAACTTACAACTCAATAACTTTCCAATGGATTAAGAATACTTCACTATGGAACTCCGGCTCCAACCATATTATCTTCCTTTGAATTTTGTTTCAAAGCTGCGTAATTTTAATCAGAAACACAGACATTTTATTTCCTGATCTCATACCCGGAATCAGTTAGTTCCCATTCTTACACTGAAGGGTAAAAAGATACTCACACAAATCGATCAGAATCTCTCTCAAAAACACTGAAACAGTTCTTGGTTACCAACATTGACATTGTTTTAGAGAAAATAAAATTATTTACTTCGCCACAATTTTCGTAAATTTCACCATTAAAACAACCCTCGTATCTTTGGAAAGTACATTAGTATCACCTCATTTTTTTCATTTTTCCGTGTTTTTTTTACTTAGTTTTAGTATTTTAATATCGTTTACTATTTTGCTAACCATAATTCTCCCACTTCACAGTTCTCCCTCTTGGTCTAGGTAAACCTAAACCAGGATATAATGATTGTGTACGTAAGATGAAACTGGAATAGCACCACAAATAGAAAAAAAAAACAGAAAAGAGGAAGAAAATCTTAGTGTATGTTACTCACAGCTTAGATATGAATGTTGTAACACACTACGTATGCATTACTGCAGTTAAAGATAAATGCTACACATTCTAAATGGGGTTTTAAAATAAAAAATCTAACACACTCTTTATTATTATGAACTCCCGAAAGGGATGCCCTTTAGGAATATTATTTGAACAGTTAGAAGAGCAGAGGTGAATATGAAAGGAGATGTTTAAAGTAGAGGGTTTTGAAACTCTGTTGTTTATAACAGCAGAATTGCGTTTGAATGTGATGAAAAATTTTCTGTCAATTTCCTACTGGGTATTCTTTTGGTTTATTTAAGCACTTATTTACTTTTGTATTATAAGCCTGCTTGTAAATTGGTTGCTATTGCAAAGATAGGGGGAAAAATTGCTATTTGGAAGAGTGTTATTTACAACATGATCCTAAAAACACATGCTAGAACACGTCTATCTTCCAGAATGTAAGAGATGATGGCAAATAATTGTATAACATGTCAGTTGGCAACTTTTGTTGCAATCCATAGCCATTATTTTGACCACAATTATTAGTTTTATTAGTTTTTATTTTAACTGGAAGTACCTCTCTCCTTCATCTGTAATATCATCCTCAGCTGTAAATGGCCACAATTTCTGGTTTAATTCGTAACACGCCCAAGTCTTCTTTTGGTTAGTTTACCCTGTTACTGTTGCTCTTGTTCTTGTTGTTTTCTTTACTTTAATTTAAATAGAAATTCTAGGCTTAAATTGCTCTTTCTGGTCAACTCTTTTGGTTTGAATGTGTCTGATTGTGTGTATGGTATGGTATGGCATGGTATGGTATGGTCTGGTATGGTCTGGTATGCCTTCCAAAGTAAATGTTACAACTTTAACTACTATTTAGTATTAAATGTTGGCAACTTGTTTTCGGTTTTTAACTCTCCATCAGTCTTTTTTCGATATCTTTTGGTCAGTTTAGTAAGTTTTTTACTTGCCATACATCCATGCAGTAACTGTGGTTGTATGTTGCTGCATGATGCTAGCTCCTCGCATACAGTCGAGCAGTCGAATGAATAATAAATAAACCCTCGCTCGGCAATGTTAACAGGAAGCTATTGACTGGTTTTGCTAATTGGATGAACTACATGCAATTTTTAACCAACTGAGTTTTTGGGTTCCATCATGCAGTTTACTTAAGCACTATGAACGAGTATATGCAGTACATGCATGCATTGCATTACAGCGCACAACATTATGCTGCACACAGTATGCAGCTGAGTGTATGCGAAGATACGCATAAGGAATGTTTAAATATTTGAAATATTGGGGAACAGTGATGGACAAATTATTGACAGATTTTATTGCGATTGTTATTATGTCGCCAATAACACGCGAGTAAGTATGTATTTTTAAGTATGCACAAGAAAATATGGGAGGACAGCGATTAAGGAAATTTAAAAGCATTCGTCTCTCTCACATAACGGTAAGAATCGGCTTGATTGGATAACGGTATGAAGTCCTATATATTGAGCTCTCTTTATTAGGATACTCCGTTGTCTGAAATGAAAATTTTGACGGTTACACGGGCACTATCTGAGTATAGGCTTTACGAACCTATCGTTCGTACAACTCCATGAAAATCCTGTATTAAGCTACTCCTATATTAGATAACTTACTGTCTGATGGCCTCATATGTTCTCCATTCCAATTTGTCACGATAAATTTAAGTTAGAATTCGGTTGCCATGGTAACCAGATGCATGATGCTCAAGTGATTTTTAGAAAAATTGTGATTCCGAAGCTCTTTATCCTAAAATATCATAATGGACTCGTAATAGGCTGATATACTGATAGTACTAGAGTACCTAATTGAGGCCTACCAGTCGCGCAAAGTAATGGGCACCAGTGCAAAAAAGTTGTCTTCAGAGGCTTGCATCACTTATTAAATTTTGTTTTTGAATATTCAATAAACACTGCCTAGGAAGATGAGCCGAACTTGAACACAATTCAAGTCGAGCTTGATTAGATAGAGAGACCCCCACACATTGACAAATATCGCTTGTTCTCCCACTTAAAAGCTATATTATCTCATATAAGAGAGAGCATTCTCTGATATACCGATATATCAAGGAGCTGTGACTGTTCGAGCCCAGAATAGAACACTCCAGTAAGCAGGAGGCATAAGGTTTACCTTTACTGGATTCCTGATCATATGGGAATTCATTCAGTGTGCAAATGAGCTTGTCAAGAAGGAAACTACCATGCCACAGACAGGGTTACAACCGTTATATGCGTTGGAAATAAGATTTTATTTAGCAAAGTTAAAGAGTTGCCAACACTTTTCTCAATGCATATGAAATATTCAGTAGACATGGGGCATAGGGTCTGCCTTTAGTCGATCCCAGATCATATGGGCGGATGAACTTGCCAGGAGAGGAGGACTTAGTTAGGTTTAGAACCTTTATGTGCATTGGAAAGAAGACTTTACTTAGCAAAGTTAAAAAGATCAACACTTTTTCACTTTAATATTTTAAGCAACCGCTCAATTTCTATCCACCACTGTTGGAGAATGTGGCAATTTAATGATGGTTATCCGTAAATAGTTAAACTGGTTGATTTTGCTTTTTGCTGATTTAGTAACAAACATTTCTCAAAAAAAATTGAATCGAATTTCAAATCGAAAATCCAATAAAATATCATTGGGTGGTAAAGGATTTATAGATTTACGGATTCATAAAAAAAAATCAAATGCGACCATCTATAGAAGTCATTAAATGAGAACATTTTTTATGCAACAACAACAACAACAACAACAATAAGCAACTGGATTTCATTTCATTTGCAACACCATGTTGTTGTGTCCCTCTCTCTCTGGCCATCTGTAGCAACTGGGAATTTTGGGCAAAAGTCATTGGGTTCATAAAGAACTTTTCATTGGGATTTCATTTCAGATTAATTTGCATTCGGTGTTTATGTATGTATCTCTATAAATATGTATGTATTTTGTGTATATTTTTCTAGCAACAAAAAATAATTATCGATTACTAAACTATGTTTGCAATTGAACATGCTGGGCGATATATTTTCGAATAATTAATCGAGTTGATCATTGAGTTGAAAAAAAAATAAAAACTTAAATTGCATTTCGGTAGGGAGCTTATAATACTAATTTACTACAATAAAAACAATTGATAAAGATCGATTTATATTAACATGATGCCAACAAAAGCAAAATTCTGCAAATAAAATGATTAACCAGAGAGTATACGCTTCATAAACTGCATCCTGTAGCTTCTATCCTCCCTGATTCGGTTTTTTTTTAATTGAATTCTCGTTTACAACACTCTTAGACTCCTAGATGAATCGAAACGCTAGCTATTCCCCAAACTTCTTAGTTTTATTGGCGTGATGATATCCACATTGTCTAGTAGATAGTGTCTTGGCTCATTCTAGAACTCGTGGTTCAACTTTGCTTTCTTTTTAATTGAATTCCCGTTTACAACAATCTTAGACTCCTAGATGAATCGAAATGCTAGCTATTCCCCAAAGGTCTTAGTTTAATTGGCGTGATGATATTCACATTGTCTAGTAGATAAAGTCTTGGCTTATTAGTCTAGAGCCCGTGGTTCAACACCTGGCTCAGACATCTCGAGCAGAACGAAAAAAAAATATTTCTTTCGGCAACTTCCTCTCAGCAGTGTTCTGGCAAAAACTTTGAAAGTAAAATAAAATTGCCATGAAAAGTTTCTCAAAAATTCACGTTCGTCGTTCGCGGTTGACATTACACCACTCACGGATTGAATTAACACACTCGACATGAATGGTGTTAGAAAATGGGTTCTAATCCTGACTAAATGGTTGTTGTAATGGCCAATGAAGTGATATTATCACTCTCAGCCAAATGTTAGAGAAATCATTACAAAAGAGACTTAACAGTTGCGTTGCAACATTTCTAGGTCCACAACTGTAGTCGCTGTAGTCTAGTGAGTAGTGTGTTGGCTTATTAGACGTGTGACCACCGCTCAAACCTCAAGTCAGGCATCCTCCAACAAAACGAAATTTGAATATTTCTTAGGCGGCTGCCTCTCAGCTGATTTCTTACAAAAACTCTGAGAATAAAATCAAATTGCCATGGGAAACCTCTAAAAATCCACTTGGAATCGATTTTAAACTGTAGTTGCCTGATCGTATGAAAAAAGTTCCTCAAGAATTTCATATTTTTATTGCTTTTTGCTTCTAATTTTCTCAGCATGCTTTTTTTCCATTCAACATAGAATCCAAAGGCCCCCTTTGATGTGACTTTCTAAGCAAATTAGAAAACGATTTATTGAAACACTAGAAGAAGCAGAAGAAAAAGAAACGATTCTTATGATTTACAACAACAACTAGAAATTAATATTGACAACGATCATAAAACAAAAGCAATGACATGATGTCGTACCTCAACATTGATTGCCTTCAATGTCAACATGGCCAAATCAAAAGTTCTCATATGGCATCGCTTAGAGAGTACAAAGAGTTTGCTGTGCATTTGTGCCTTTGGAGACAAGTTTCCTTATTTGTTTTTCAGACATCCATAAGGAATGTTGTATTTGAGCTTTAAAAATTTTGTTTTGTTTGATTGTGTGTTAGTTTTTAAGCTGATGTTGTTGTTTTTTGGTTGTTGTTGCTGCTGCTGTTCAAACACACAAAAAAAATTGTTCGTTGTTAGACAAATAATCACAACCGTAGTGGTAAGCAACATATTGCCATCTTTAGAACATATTGTTGGTGTTCATACAACATGTAGCAAGTGTTTACATTTGATTTCAGTCGCAACACAAGATGAAACAAACAACACACACATAAGTTACGAATTTAAGAATTTTTGTAGTAAACAACACAAGGCGAAAACTGAAAACATTAAAGCAAATATTGTTCTATTGAAGACGAAGAAATAAAAGCAAATTGGAAAACGAAAAAAATGACTGTAAAGTCTATAAGACATGTTAACACAATCTCCATAACACTTATAAGTACAGCCAATGCGTATTAGCGAATGAAAGAAACAGAAGCTCATGCAAATACCGAGTAAAATGAGTTATCTTTAGGCGTACATGGCTCTCTGCCTTCTGGATACCTTCTCCAGTATTTAGTATAAGCAACTGGTATAAGCAGCGATTGGCTCATACATATGCAACTGACTTCTGAAAACTATGGAGATTGTTGGGAATATATTATGCAAGCATTATGGGCTTTGGAAAGTAATGTCGACAAACCTAGCCAGAAAGGCAAGCGAATATAAAGATGAGTATTGGAAGTATAGTGTAGCAGTCTTCTGGCAAAAACTTCGAGAGTAAATAAAAATTGCAATGAAGAGTTTCTTAAAAATCTGCCATTCGAAGTCAACTTTAAACTGTAGGTCCCAGCACTTATTAATAAACTTTCCACACACAATGGTAATGGTAGGTAATGTGAGAAGCTAGGTTGCGGTCCCGACTACAGAGTTGCAATGACCAATTAAGTTAAGTAATTGGGAATATTGTCGTAGTCTAGTATGTAGTGTGTTGGCTTATTAGACGTGAAGGGCACGCTTCAAACTCCAGGTCATACATCTCCAACAACAAACAAAATAAAAAAATATTTCCTAGGCAACGTCCTCTCTGCAGACTTCTGTCAAAATCTCTGAGAGTAAATAAAAAATTGCCATGAAAAGTTTCTCAGAAAGAAATCAGACGTTCGATGTTGACTTTAAACTGTAAATAACGCCACTCATGTACAAAATTAATGCAAACAACGTAGGTAATGTGAGAAGTTAGGTTGTGATCTTAACTAAAGGGTTATAATGACCAGTTATGTATGTATGTATGTATGTATGTATGTATGTATGTATGTATGTATGTATGTATGTATTCTTTTAAAAGAAATAAAAATATTTCACTTTATCTCATCTCCTTACCATTTACAACACTTGTAACCAATTGAGAATGGTTAGAGGAGGGTCAGAAGGTGCTCATTAATAACGGTATTATATCCAACTCTATTGATTCATTAGATTATCATCGCAATGTGACTTGTGTTTCACTGTTCTACCGGTACTATAAGGGATTTTACTTTAACCCCCCCCCCTCTCCATCATGTAAGAATACATAGCACATGACTTTCTTGCAGAACACTTCATTTTNNNNCGAATAGCCAGTTGATCGCTTACGGCATTACAGACAGACTATCGTTCTTTAGCAGGACTATCCGGATGTCGTACGCCCTACCTGCTAATGTCTTTCCTGCCTCTTATAATATAGAAAGATTCAAATTTAATGCCCACAAACACTACTCCCTCTGTTCTCCTTTCTATAAACTATTTGAAAATCAATGCATTGTACTGAGTAGGAGCCTTCCCCTGAGTATTGGTCTTAAAATAGCTTAACAGAGAAAAGTTAATAGTTTTTGGACTACTTATCACACACTTTAACAGCCTATAAATAATAAAATTATGTAAAGCCTTAGACGCTTTAAATGTGTTAAGAATAAAATTGGCCATATAGCTCCAGCAATGGAACGCATAGTACAATACATTACTGGACACTCCGCAAACCTACAGGCTTCAAACTTGCCATTTGTATTTCTGTTCTCCTAATTTTTCTTTTGCAATCCCGAAAGAAAACGGCCACAACTGGCCACTTAACACTTTTAATATTACATCGAGTAACAGTGCCTTGTATTTTCTTTTTTCCTTTTCCTTTGTTAGTTTTGCGAATTTTGTCTTAAGTTCTGGTTTGTTGTCTCTAATTGAAGAATTTTACACTTCTTAAGTCAATGCTGATGCCTGTTGTTTGTCTTAACAGAAACAACAACAACAGCAGCAGCAGCAACAACAACAACAATTACAACAAATTCAATAATTGTCAAACAATTATTGCATGTAAAAAGTCTTCTTCTTCTTCTTCTTACAACAACTACAAGTAGCAGCAAACATTGAAAAAAATGTTGCATCATTGCCAAGTAAATGATGTTGCTAGTGCTGTTGCTGTGTTAAATACTGCAGAGAAAAAAACGTTTTTGCTTTTAAAAACCCTACGAAAAAAAATTCTGATTTTTTTTTTCTTCTTCAAGCTTTACTTTAAACTTTGAAACTGATTTTGCATCTCAAAAAAAAAAAACAAACACACTCCTGCTATACACTCAGTTACAGGCACATTGCTTGCCTGTATGGTATGTTGGTATGGTATGTATGGCAAGTTCGTATGGTATGTAAATGTAACTGTGTTGTGTGTGTGTATGTGTGTTTGTGTAATGGTGTTCTTGTATTTTTCTAAATGCTGTTGCTGTCATGTTTAAACATCAACTGCAACATGTTCAACAAATTTCAGTGACTAATTTTTCTTACTTTAACTCGTAAAAATAACAACAAACATGAATAACAACAACAGCACCAACAACCACAACAATGAAGAAAAACCTTTAAAAATTTTCTACAACAACAAGAAAAATTTCTTTTAATTTCTTGCAAAATGTTTTACATGACAATCACCATTAAAGTTTACATGACATTTTTATGGATTGTTTTGCCATACTTTGTGTGAGACTCTTTGAATAAATTTACAAACAAAACTACTCGTACAATCGAAATTTATTAAATAAAATTGAATTAAAATTAAAAGCCTTCATATTATTGTTGTTGTTGTTGTTGTTGTTGTTGTTCATTGTTATTAAAGGTTTGAGAGAATTTATTTATAACAACAAGTGCCAATAAATTTGTGGTTGACTTTTTAAAAATTGATTTTTAAAAGCTATGAAGCAGGTTATGGGTTCAAATGAGTCTACCCCCCCCCCTTCTCAAGAAGGAATTGCATTTTCTTTACGAAAAACTTAAAACGTCACAGTTGCTCTAGATTGTTTACATAGCAGGTAAAAAACATACCTTTTGTTTTACGGCCATGTGTTTTGCCGGCCATGTTCGCAGTAATTGAAGAACAGTCTCCCACTCTTCCTCATTTCTGCAGCTTCTGCAAAAATCATTAGCAAGCTATCCAAGACCAATGCAATCTGCATGCATTGTCTACAATCCAATGAGCCGAACAACCATAGGTCAGATTGGTAGTTTTTGATATCAAAAAGCTCACTTTAGCACGCATAGCGACCCGTTGTGACGCCACAGGCACACGCAGTCTCTGTACTGACCAAGTTCCACCAAAGCCAGCGCAAGGGCTTCGCAACACCCCAACACCCACACTGGGCGTGCTTCTTTGGAGTACAAGCAGGCTTGTCGTTGGCTCTCCATTCGTTTTTTCCCAGATTTTCTACGCCGTTCTACCCATGTCCTAAGCCGCTTATCTATTGTTGACGGAATCGGTGATCGTATTGTCAATTAGAAGTTTGCGGGTTTTAAGAGGGATTTCCAAAGTTGAGAATTCGTTAACGAGCTCGATGGTTACATTAAGCGTGGCTAGTTCATCCGGTCTACAGTTATCCAGAACGTCACTGTGTCGTGGAACATACTTATTTGGTCACTACAACTCTTCAGTCAAGATCACAATCTAACTTCGCACATCAATCATGTTGTGTGTTAGTTTTATACATGAGTGGCGGTACTTACAGTTTAAAACCGACTTCGAACGACAAATTTTTGAGAAACTCTTTCATGGCAATTTTATTTTATTCTCAGAGTTTTTGCCTGAAAGCTGCTGAGAGAAACAGTCACCGAAGAAATATTTTTTTGTTGAAAATGTCTGACCTGGGCTTTGAATTGTGGCTTCTCGCCTACTAAGCCTACACACTACCTACTACACTATGGCGACTACATGTGGCATGGAACCCTGCACGATTTTGTGTGCCATCCTTGCTCAAGGCCCATGCTACTCTTCTTTGTGTCCTTTCAATTTTAGTATACGTTCTGCCCAAGCAAGACCTTCAGCACTTTAAAACCCAATACATGTTGCAACAACATCTCTTTTAAGAGCAATCAGCAGTACAGAGAGCACCAATCAGACGCATTGGTTCAAGATACATCATCTTTCGCCCTCCCAAAACCAGAAAGTTGCATAAAAAATGTGTCTTAATCACACAGACACAAACGACCTAACTTGCCATGTAAGCCAAGGGAACATACAGTGAAAGAAGAAAGTCTGCATACAGTGGTGTGTTTTTTCAAATATAAATAGCTGTTATAGCACCAAGAAATTATTAGAAAACTACAAAAAAAAAAAATAGCACCGCTGTATGTAGACTTTTTTCTATGACTGTACATATATTGTAAGTTAGAATTACAACGATTTTAATAGTGGCTGATAAACACAAACCCAAGAACCAACCATGCATAGGCATGGAAAGATTTCTGAACTTATTTGATGAAAAATTCAGGAAAACTGTGAAAAACCCCTTTCCACTTATATTAGAACCTTACAGTAGGCCACACATAAATGTTTTACAATCGTTTTTCCATGCAATACAATTCAGATAATTTTTAGGGATTTGAACAGAAACAACAAAAAATTCTTCACAGATTTGTAATTCCCTCCAAAGAGCCTCTTATCACATGACATCCATCGTTCAGTGTCACACATTGAATGCCAAATTAATTTTCTAAATAGCTGCACTGGTCATGAACTCTGCTTAACAAAATTTTCCGCACGTACGCAGCAAAACGTTTCTAACGTCAACTTTAAAGGGTCGATAAACCGGCATGCAATCGTTTGGCGGGAAATGTTTTTCATAAGAAGAACGTCATAAAAACAACAACAAGAGTAACAAAATAAAATCACAAACGTTGATGATGATAAAACAATTAAGAATAAGAAGAAGAAAAAACAAAAACAATTAGAAGAAGCAAAACAATAAAAAGCCGCTTAAATGCAAAACTCAAAATGGGCATGCGTCTTGTTGACAGCAACAGCAACAGCAACAACAACAACAACGTGGCGAACAACATTAATAACAGCGATAAAAGGCGGTTTAACAACAAACACTGGTAAATGCATTTAAAAACTCACGTAAAATAATGGAACGTTTTCATTATTTTTTTAATTTTTATTTTATTTAAGCAGAGCAAATAAAAGAGAGAGAAAAAAATGAAGATTAAATCAAGCAAAAGGTAAAGGTACTCATGTATGAAGGAAACACGGCAGCAAAATAAAACAAATGAAGAAAAATGTACCTGTTATCTGATGAAATTAATCAACAGAATGATGTTAAATTTACAAAACATTACTACAACAACAACAAAAAACAAACAAAAAAAGCTGTTAAAGAAATATAAACAAAACAAACGTACAGGCTCACATACATACGCACATATGTACACACAATTCCAGAACATATTTTAACAAAAACAATTTGTATTACAATAACTCTACTCTTGATATCATGTACATACATGTGTGTGTGTGTGTTTATGTTTATACCCTACAATACTATTGAAGACATCATATGCAGCAACCATTTTAGGCAACATAATAGGACCTCTGCATATATAAGTAACCGAAGGGAATTACATAAGATTGCGTCCTAAGGTTGGTATTAACAACATCTCGTACCGGCCATTATCCCCAACAAATCTTTAAAGCAGGCATATAAGACATCACTGAATGGCTTTGCCAATCGCTTCGTCAAAACAGGAATTCAAAGACCAAAGGCTGGTAAAACCCAAAGAAACCCCCAGTCAAACAGAGCTATTTGCTACACTGATACTACACCTCTTGGAGAAAGTAACCTTAACCTGGGTAAACAGTGAGCGTCATAAGAAACTGTACATTTAAAACAAATATACGTTAATAAATTGCCGTTATTTTTATTTTAAAATTGTTTCGTTTTTAAAATTGAAACAAAAACAAAAAATACAAAAAAATTTCGAAATATTGTCAAATTTTTTCGGGCACTTTCCTTAAGTGGTAAAAGTTGTGTTTGGTAATTGTTAGAAATTTATCCTTAGTGTACAGATTCTTTTGACACTCACTGTATATGAGAGAGAGGTATGCCAAAGTCAATGATTGATAAGTAGGAAGACGTTCGAAAAAGACAGTGGGCGTGCCTTTATTATCTTCGATATAAAAAATGCTTAGAATTTGGTCTGTGCTCTGAATAGCCAGAAGTTACTTATAAAGCAGCAATTCTGGTTCTGAAGCTCTGTTCTAGGACCACAATTTTAGATTTAATTTTTGACTGGGAACTGGGAAACTTGGGCAAGCAATTGCATTCAAATGAGTTTAATGGAATGAGGGAAAGTAGAAACCTTTGCATTTTAAATTTGCTAGAAGCGTTGAAACCACTTCGAAGGCCCTCACATACTGAGGCACAATACCCTTATTTGAACGGTATGTTAAGCCTGTGTAAGTGAAGGAATTTCATCTGCTAACATTACCTCGATGTTCGACAGCGCTATACATTTAGAACCATGCATTAAACACATATTACGTCAACTGTCATGTTCGTTACAGTTGTATTGGAGCTGTACGATTACATTATTCGTTAATCATCCGCTCGGCTAACTATCAATGTCATTGTAATTTCTGTTGACATTCGTCTGAAACCATTGACACTTGGCGCAGGGGATTATTCATAAGTTTTTTAAGAGTTTTCCTCGGAAACAGACGTCCATTTGTCTTACAGAAACAGGGTATACATAAATTTCCTTCTGTTTTTCTGCACACAAAATTTTTTAAATTTTATTTGCCAACAAAAGGATAATCCTTAATCATATTAGTAAAGTATCTGTAGAGTATCATAAAGTCCAGTTTATCGCCAATCATATCTTCCTATTATTTGCATTATTTTTAATTCCTTTTTTTGTTTTTTCTTCTTTGTTTAGGTTTATTTACACAATTTAAAGCATTTTTCTTAACAATCTATCAGAATAACAGTCTTGCATGTAAGCATGTAAGAATTGTTCTGATAAAATATTCTAAACACATACAGTGTGGGGCAAAACTGGCTAAATAAAAATTTGAAGTAAATTGAAAGCAGAAAACTATGACTCGTAAATGAGATACATGAAGTACAACAGGATAGCATATCAACAATAAATAAAGAATTAACCTTAGATGCTACAGTCCATAGGGAAAAGGGGACAAAGCCGTAAAATTAACCGCTCTTGATTTTGCCGACAGTTGAGAGAGTTTATGATTTATTTACTTTGACTTTGAATTCTAAAATAAAATTTAAATCTATTGTAACTTGAGTTCAATCACCGAATTACCGTAAATAATTCAAAAATAACCTGTTATTCAATTTTACTGAACTAAATAATGTTTAAAGTACGATTTGTTCCCCTAATTTGGACCAACACTGTACACTGTAAAGTTGTTAATATTTTTTATTACCACTTCCCTAGTATCTATGTTTGTATGCAATTACTCATACAAAAACATTTAAATGCTTGCTTTACAAATACAAACGCATTTTTAATATTTTGTTTCCATATTTTTTTTATTTTTATTACTATCCTGAACTCTCTCTCTCTCTCTCTTTCACTCTATTACCATAGTCTTAAATGTTATTGTTATTGGTATTGCCTTCGTTGTTGTTTCCTTTTATCATTTTCTTATTAAGATTTGAAGTGTTCTGTGTTGTTCTTCCATGTTTTTTCTTTATTTTTAGTGTTGTTGTCTCATTAAATTTTATTTTTATCTGTTTTACATGAACATTATTGTTTACTCTCTTACATTGGCATACACACACACATACATATTTACATTTTAACATAATGTTTCCTTTTCATTTAAGTACTTAATAATAAAATTGAATAACAACAAAACATAAAACAAAGAATGGAAAAATGGAAAAACAAAAACAAAAACAAAAACAAACACGTTCTATTTACTTTGAACATTAGAGAGGCTTTGTTAAAAGGAGAAACAGGCAGCAAGCAGCAGCACTTTATTAATGGCAGTCAGGCAAGAGGGAAATTGTAAAATAAGCAGATCGTTGAAATGTAATAAGAAATAAAAATGGAATATGAGAGGAGGGGGGGCTATTAGAAATGGTTGACTACTAAAAGAATAGTGTGAGTGTTATGAAATCATAAAAAATATTTGGAATAAAAGTTTGAAAAAGTTAGAAAAGATTTTAAGTTTTATGACGAACATATAGTTGAAGAACTTTCATTAGTACCATGTCCCAGCCAAAGACTTTAGGTTCTAAGCTTGGGATGATAACTTTCTCTAATATATTCTCGAATATGTTATAAATACTCCAGAAATTAGCATACCTGTATACAGGTCATGTGGAGTCGCTGTTGTCTAGTAGGTAGTATATTGGCTTAGTACACGTGAGATCACGGTTCAAACCCCAGGTCACACATCTCCATCAAAACGAAATATGAAAATATATTCGAAAATAATTTCTGTTAGATTCCAGACGATTACATTGATTGGTCTGGCTTTTGGTTACTGAAAACGTAAAAGAGTTGGATCATAAGGTCTCTATTCCATCCAGAATGAAATCCGTCAGTGCTTGGGAGACTGTGCAATCGGAATTTAGAAGGAGCTTACCACAGATAAATGTCGCCGTAGTCTAGTAGGTTGTGTGTTGGCTTATTAGATGAAAAGCCAGGGTTCAAATCCCCGGTCAGACATCAAAAAATGAAATTTGAAAAAATATTTCTTCGGCGACTTCCTCTCAGCAGATTTCTGGCAAAAACACAGAGAATAAAAAAACAATTGCTATGAAAAGTTTCTCAAAGATCTGTCGTTCGGAGTAGACTTGAAACTGTAGGTCCCGCCACCCATATATAAAATTAACACACACAACATAAGTGGTGTGAAAAGCTAGGTCGTAATCCTGACTGAAGACCAATTATGTATGTATGCATGTAAGCCATGTGTGGTTATCTAGTAATTAGTGTTTTGGGTTACTAGATGAGCATTACGGGTTTCAATTTTAGCTGTGACATCTTCAAAAAGTCTTTGCAGTTTTCTAGCAAAATCCCTGAGAGTTACTATATGCCGTGAAAAAGCTTATTTTCGAAGAGTCGACATCAAACTGTAGATGCCACCATTTTGGGCTTAAGTCCACTCAATGTTTCAATTGAAAGACACAATTATATGACAGTTAACCCATAGCTTCTAGATGCTTACAGGGGGATACTGAGAGGCTGAGATACTTTATAATGCCTTTCTATTTATCACCAAGTCTTAGGGGATGGTGGCTACACATGTAGAAAACTGTGGCTCAACTAAGGCAATTAGTTCTGAGAGGAGTAGTGTTCAAGGATATTAATCGGTTTGTTTATATTGTAACAAGAAAAACTTCTGCCGGAAAAGCAACTAAATAACGAACTCCCCTGACCAATTGACTAAGAACATATGTACTCTACAATACATGAGAACGACATAAAAATAGAAGATTTCCGGGACTTTTTTTCATCTATAAAAACCTCTATAAAACCTTGACACACTGGCCACATTGTGGAGGTAGCTCAATGAATCAAAAGAATCGGATATCGTCACTGACCACTTTAGATCTCTCCTGCACACTACCAAAAAGTCTACAAACATTTCTGAAATCTTAAGAAATTGTGGCATTTGATTGCTATTTTCTGCATTTGAAAAATATATCGGTTCCAGCAAAAATCGAATTGGACTTTCATGTCCAGAACACTAAGAATTTAGACTCTTCAATATCTTCAAAGCATATGACAAGCTGTCGATGATATCTCATCACGAAAACTGTATTTAAATGTAATTGAGTACTGAATAATATATTGGTCTAGAGAAAGAAAAAAGATCAGTCATCTATCATTACAATTCCAAAGATTTTATGCTTGTGTGGCTGCACATAATTACGGGAGCACAATGGTCTCGCTAGGGCGTGATAGAACTGTGAGGGATGTTAAAGTTGTTGCATATTTGGAAGCTCAAAATCTGTTTTTAAGGAAGAAACACAGATAGACAGATGGGGATACTTTTTCCAAAACCAAATTTTATGACAGTATATGATAAGAGTTCTTGGTGATCCTTGGATCCTTAGGCCGGATAAACCACTTTTTTTGTTTCGAACGCTGTGAACATAGAGCGGATGATGCCTCTTCGAATGTTTCGAATATACACAAAATGCCCGACCGATTATAAACAGAAATATTAAAGTGTGTCCTTAAACTATAATGAGAAAAGAGTCAACCATTCTTCAGAATTCATTTTCGTACATAAGATAGATAGACATCTGAAATACTCTACATTTCTTAGAAAATCTCGAAAAATATTAAAAAAAAAAGTCCACAATTTTTTCGCTTTTAAGCCCACTGTGCAATGACATTAAAAATATTAAGTATGTTATGAATTTCTGCCACATTTTACCATCACTTGGAAAAGTTGCTGTCAACAATCTAAAGTTTTAACTTTTTTTCTCACTTTTCTCTCTTAAGTGGGCGTTTTGCATGCAGCAAAGGATTCGATTTTTTTTTTTTTTTTTTTTTTTTTTTTTGACAATTAAATGAAACCGTTGTGTTCATATACAGATGCCGCCTGATATTATTTATATGACGGGTTTCTTCTTTTTTGTAGTTTTTTTTTCGTAAAAACCCATATGAAAATGTGACAAAATTGAAGACACGACCGACCACGCAACACTCACTCATGTTGTTATGGTGGTTACATTATCATCTGTTTGTTTCGGTTTTTATTTCGGTTTTTTTCGTAATTTTATAATAATTTAAAATGGCTTTATTTGTTGTACTCTTTTATCACCATCTGGAGATTTTATGCTTTCTTGCCATGTGGCGGCTTCCCTCGCGCCCTCATGCTCTCTTTAACTCTCTTTATTAAATGCCATTTGCTTTTGGAGTACATATCGCAGATGATAGCGCAATAAGATTCTATTTTTTTTTAATGCGGCCCATAATCAAGATACACGTTTTACCAAATCATTTTTGTATGTTTTTTCTTTCTTTCTTTTCTTTCTCTTCGTTTTGTACCTACTTTAGTGAATTGTTTTTACAGTTTCTAACTTAATTTGAAATTTTCAATTTTAGTGTAGTTGACGTTGATTTTTGTTGTTGTTGTTGTTGTAGTTATTGGTTTTCCGCTAATTTGTTTACAACCAATTTTAGAAAATTGTTAAGTGGGTTTCATTGGCTCCTTGGGAAACATAAAGGAAATGTTTGCCATTTCTGAGATTAAAATCTTTTAATGGTTTTATCACTTAATTTGATTGTAATAAGATTGTCTGTATGCTGCAGAATAATCTCAAGGTTGTTTGCTGTTAAAAAAAACGAAAAAAGGTTAAGCCACCCTCAACAATTTTGAAAGTGTTGCCAAATGTTTTAGTTTGAATCTAAATTTAATGAAGTTCTTAGCGAATTAAATGAAATTCAGTAGAAAATTGTAGGAAACATTGAGGCAAGATTTGAAGAACTTGAAAGTACTCTACAAATAGAGTTTGCTTGTGTCCAATAAACAACTGTTGAGGCTTTGAATCAATGGTTCATACATGGTAGTCCAACTATTGTGCTATAAATGGAAGAGATTGAAAATGCCTGAAAGTCAACAAACCCCATTAATTCTAGAATTTTTTTAAACAGGTGCTATTTATTTACTTTGCCACATTATCCAAACATTGTTGTCATCAACAAAAGAGTAACCAGGATTAGAAATGTTATTAAAAAATATCTGAAATAGGATTCGTGTTAAAATTACTTCCTTGATATCAGAAAGCTTAACTTGGAACCATATTTTAATCATAAATTTCATTAAAAGTTCATCATAAAACATTACATCAAATTCCACGTACAACCATATCTCCCTTAGGGCCATTATTACAACTTTCCGTTAAACTTGGGTTTAGTTAAAGGTACCTTTAGCTAAAGGGAACTGTTAAGTTACCTTTAACTTATTTTCGTTATTACAACTTACAGATAAAATAAAGTTAACCTTTTTCAAAAATATGGCAGTGTCGAAGCAATGCCGATAAAGCTGTTCACTTAAACAAGTTTTTTTAAACGCAGTGGCAACAACTGGTTTTTTCTTTTTCTTTTTTTTTTTTGTTGTATTTGCTCTTTTTGTTTATATTACAAGTTGCCATATTGAAAATAATGGATAATATGGCAAGTTCTGGCATAAAATTAACTTTAAAGGTTATCGGTAGGATGATCCTCACTTTAGCTTAACGCTTAGTTATATCTTATTGGCCACTTACAATAACGAGAAACCATTTATCTTCCCTTTGTTAACGGTAAGTTGTAATAATGGCCATTACTTACTTACTTAACTGGCGATTAACAACACTATTAACGGATTTCGGCTTGCTTGACTCAAACAAGCTTCCAGGCGCCGCTGTTTCGTGGACGCCTTCGTCAGTGGGTCACATAAATCGATGGCAAGGCCTTCTTGATTTGGTCCTTCCAGCGCAAATATAATCGTCCTCGTTGCCGATTTCCACATATCCCCGCATCAAATACCTTTCTCGCTCGAGGATTCTTTTCTATTATAACTACATGACCAAGCCAGCGCAGCTGCTGAATGTTAATGCGCTTACAAACATCCACGTAGTTGAGCAGCTCGTACAACTCACTGTTGGATCGAATGCGGAAATCATTGCCAATTCACACTGGACCGAAGGTCTCTTCTCTTGAATAATCCCAAGGCTGCCGCATGCAAACTTATCTCTCTTTAAATGTTAAATGAATTGCGTCCACCTTTTAAAGAATAATGCTTAGAGATCACTTGTAAAGTGAGCTTAAGGAAACTATAAAAACTGTTGTAAAGTAAATTCTTTAATTCTTTAATTTCTTCACGGCATTAGGAAAATAACGAAAATTCAATAACTTTACTGCATTGGGTTCAAAAGATTTTTCAGTTTGAGATCCATAAAAACCTTTTTAACTGTTTTAAAGAGCCTTTAAAATAAAAGCATTGCTCTACAGAGCTTTGTTGCACTGAAACTAATTGATAAATTAGAATATAATTGTCCACCTTAACTACGATCTGTTTCTTGCTATGCTGTCCTGCCTTCCTGATAACAAATTGTTCTTTAATACACTAGATTTGGTCATTACAACCCTTTAGACAGGATTACAACCTAGTTTCTTACATCACCCATGTTGTATTTTTTAATTTTATTTATGAGTGTCGTATCCTTGAGTTGGAAGTCGACTCCAAACGATAAATTTTTTGAGTAACTTTTCATTGCATTTATATTTACTCCCAGAGCTTGTGCCGGAAGTCACTGCAGAAATATTTTTTCAAATTTCGTGTTGTTCGAAATGTCAGAACCACGGCCTTACATCTTATAAGTCAGTACGCTACCTACTAGACTAGAGTACATAACTTCAATCGAAATCATTTCAGTCGACAGGATATGTTTTACTCGAGATGCCTTTAAATATTGATTGTTTGGAATGATAACTGGGGGTTAATTAATACAAAATTTACAAGAAAGAACAATTTTTACCAGTCCCAATAATATGTTTTCATTGTCTTTCAATATGAACACAATCAAACAATTGTTTTTCAATGAGATTATAAAATAAGTTTACAAAAGAACACCACACAGTTTGTATTATAAAAGCATTCTCCTTTCCACCTTAACCATCTTACAACTATTAGTTCCACGTCTACGCAAAAAAAAGACGTCGAATTTCACTGCTTAAATGAATTTATGAAATCATTAAAAATAGAAACGGAAGCTTATCTCAAACATTTCAACAGATACGCCTCCTGAATCTTGAAACTTTAACTGCCTTTTACCAAGAAACTCATTAACATTAACGACGAAATGTTATTAAACGGCATAAAACCATAATACAAGAGCGAGAGAGAGAAAGAGAGAAAGAGAGAAAGAGAGAAAGAGAGAAAGGAAGTAAAGAAAAAATGTTGAAGGAAATAAAGAAAAAATAAGAAAGAAAAATTATATAAAAAAAAGTAAACAGAAAAACCCACACACAAACGTCCATAAATTGTGCATAAATTGTTGAAAAGTCACTTCAAAATATGGCATGAAAATTTTTTTTTTCTCTTTCTCCTTATTTTGTTTGTTTTTTTTTTTAACACATTTCACGTTAATCTTGTTATTGCATTTAAAAACAATTAAAACATACGTAAGAATTTATTGGAAATTCAATTTTGTTTTTTGTTTTTGTTGTGCCTTCTTTACGTCTTTTCCATTGACTTTTTCCTGTGTTGCACGAACAGCAAATTCGTATAAAAAAATTTTGAAAGCAGTCAACATTGCATGTGCAAGTACAGCCTGGCTTAAGTGATTAGAAATAGAATTTCTAAATATTTCTTAAGAATATTTCCAAATTATTATGGCTTAATTGGACCCATAAGAGAACGATTTTATGGAAGCTTCAGACTGGAAACTTCAATTGGAAGTTCACTTCATTCCATAAATATCGCAACGAACAGGGTCACCTGAAAGTGAGCAGCCTAACTTAACGATATGAAATGTTTTGTTAAACTATTGTTGGGCAATAGAAGTCGCCGTAGTCTAGTAGGTAGAGTGTTGGCTTAATAGCCGTGAAGCCACAGTTCAGTCAGACATCAAAACGAAATACGTATTGATTTCGGAACAACCATTACCGCCAATTCAAAGCGCTATGACCCTTCGAAGTTGTCGTAGTCTAGTAGATAATATTAGATGTGGGACCACGGTCAGACATCTCGCGACTTCCTCTCATCATCGTCATGAAAAGCGTCTCATCATCTGTCGTTCGGAGTGGACTTTAAACTGTAAGTCAGAAGTGGTCAGAAGCTAGGTTGTAATCCTGACTAAGGACCAATTATGTATGTATGTATGTATTCGTCCGCCATAAAAAATCTCTTTCAATAAATTATGTGGTTTACTGAAAGCACACTTCTAAACACTCGACACCAACTGTATGTACTGTTTTACAGTAAGTGCTGTCGACTCAAGAACATTGTATGACTACAAAATGTACAAGTAGTTGCACGAGAGTATTTTTTCTCTAAAATCTTATCTATCGCCCACTGATGTATGAACACAACTGCCAACACCACTAGAGTCCCGAAAAGAAAACAAAAAACAAACCAAATCCCTAGCATAAGAAATGGATGTGACGATAACTGAACCCAAAAGTTGATATTAAACGAGGAGACTTTTTAAACTCATTTAAAGCCAATGGTGGTTGTAAATAGTGTTTCCTTAGCTTTTGTGGTACAGTGTGGTAAATAAAATTTATTCATTTTGAATTTGCATCTCCCTGTCCCACACACAAGTTACATTCAGCAGAAGCAGACAGACAAACGCATGGCATAGCATTGCAGTACACGATGTTGTCACAAACGTACAGAGAGTAAATCATTGGTGTGCGCTTTACACGCACGCACGCGATGATTGTTTTGTGCTTTTCCTGTTTTTCTGTCTGTCTCTCTGTCTGCCTGTCTGTCTGTTTGCTGACTGCCTCCACGATTGCTACTTGAGCTGTAATTTTTGTAGGTTGAATGTTGCCATTGTTTTGTTGTATTATGCTGATGATGCCACACTACTAAGGCAAACATTGTTAGCAAGTTGCATGCAACAAATTACCCATTACCAAGTACATGTACTATGTACTATTACAACAACAACAACAACAACAACAACAACAACTCACAAAGTGTGACTATAAACAGCACGGAGTACATCATTGTAGTTGCATATGCATAAGGAATTATTAAAAAGGCCCAAGACATAGGTAGGTATGTAAAGAATAAGAAGAAGAAGGTAACCAACTCAACTTTCTGCTGCTCCGGGAAATGTTTTTCATTATTTTTAAAATAAGATTTGGAAACGATTTAATGAAAACTAACATTGAATCAAGACTGGGACCTAAACTACTAGGGGCATAAGGGCAAGACTTTTGCAACAGTGTTCCGAGAGCTTTTTAAAAATTTCTTTCACGGTGTTTGCTTGGCAATTATCACAATTTTTTTTTTTTTTTTGAAACGAACTCGGTTGAAGTGGTAAGTCCTTCTTGTAATACACTTTGCTGATGCTATCCTCCTTGGGTTGTCAGGTAGAGTCCTTTGAAGCCCCTTAACTTTTCAAGTTCAATCACAATGGTGAGAATTTTTGCTCTTTGCCTGAGAACTTTTATTTGGATTCGTATATGGATTGGATAGGATAAGTCTTTGCTGCTAGATAAGCTTACAGTAAAAATACGTCAAACTGCGTAAAGCTGTATGTATGTATGCTTGGTAAAGTGTTCTGTAGCAGGCTAAAGTGGTAGCTTTGATACCAAAAACACACTTGAGCACGCATAGCGGCCCATTATAACGCCACGGGTAAACGCAGTCCCTGTATTGACCGAGTGCCACCAAGCTGGGGAAGAAATTGGTCAGCGCAAGGGCTGCATATCAAATGCACGACTATCCTACGCTGGAAAACCAGCCCAAAAGTTTGATAAACGAAGATTTATCCTTAACATCAATGGATGACAGCTCCGTCAAGCTGACAAGGATTAGAGATTAGATTACCTATTTTTGCACATCGCAAGAGATAGGCATTGACAAAGTAAGTGGATAACAGAAGATCTGTAAAGATCCTCTTCCTCAGAAGATCTGCACCCACGGCAAAAATCGTTAGATGTGAGCTACATTCTTTCAGCGTGTCTTTCCATAACACAATAACCTGTAAGCATGGCCACTATGATTGAGATGACATTGCGATCACGTACGAGCAATTGGCTGATACGCCTTCTATCCACCGAGGGCCAAGTGAGTCTGGCTATGGAGCGGAAGGGGTTGGCATCCAGAGAGAATACATCGCAGGACAAAGACAATATTTTATCACTAGTTTGGCCGCTACGGATGATTGTATAATTTTCATAACCTTGAAATTTCCCGTTACGTTGCAGGAACGTTTGGCTAATCCTACCTTTATAGTTGCTGTGTATACTTTGTTTCACAATTTGTATTTTTCGAAGGACTATGACCTCCACTTTGGTTACAATCCCATTCCTTAACGTGTTAAATCTCTTTCTTTTACTTTCATTTTGTCATTTTTCTTATCGTTCGGTGATAACGACAATAATAACGTTGGCGTATTGTGTATGGAAACTCAATAAAATTGCAATGCGAACGAATATGTGTTGCATGCTCAGAACAAGAATAATAAAATGAAAGAAACTGAAAGACATAAAGAAAATCTGAGTAAAGAGGCAACAAAAACAACAACAACAATTCGTATACATTATTTTTAAATTAAAATTGCAAATTTTTTGGAAAATAGTTTGTCTATACTGTCTGTCTGTCTATGTACCATTGAGCTTGAACGGCAAAGAGGCATCGACAAAAGCTGCAACTGGATTTCTACACTGGAAACTACTGAAAAACAAGTAAGAAAACATAAGTTTCTGCAGGGATTTGGGCTTTACAATGTAAAAGGCAATAACAAAACTACTGAATGGCATGGCACATTACGTGATTAACATCTTTAAAGTTGAAATTAAAAGAAAAAAACTCAAAAAAGGAAAGAAATATTCATCCAGCTTATATCGAATCAATGAAGATAGGATACTTGAGGGTGTTGCTAAAGATTTTTGAGAAACTTTTTGTGGCAATTTTATTTACTCTCAGAATTTTTACCAGAAGACTGGTGAGAGGAAGTCACCGAAAAAAAGAAGGTATGTCTGAGCTGGGATTTAAACCACGTTCTCGTGTCTAATAATCCAACACACTACCTACTAGAATTCTGCCGAATCTAGAATAATTATCTCCCACACCAAAGGAATGGTTTTCCCAATGAATGAGTTCACCAATCTTAATGATTTCGATTATTATCGCTGAATAGACGATATTTTGTACTTAAAAACTGCGTATAATTTTTTGTAGTCTGGAAACGCAGTCCTACATGAATATTTACTTGATGAACATGTGAGGGACTTTTCCTAAGAGGTCACCAGGCTTCCAGTATGAACTAGAGATTGTTTGAAAAGGATCTAAGGCTGTTAGTTTTTCAAATTAGAAAACCATGATGATGTAAATTTTTTCGCCTTCACATTGAATAACTCGCTTTATGCCTGTTAGATTCACTGCTATAACTGATAGATTTCTATTCCCCACTAGGTCATTTCAATTTGCTTAAACACAATTCGTTATTCTTTCTTTAATGCTTTTGCAAAGCGTTAAGGTAGTCAGCTTTGAGCTTTAAAACACAATATAAGTGTTGTGGGAAACTAGGTCGTAATCCTGACTAAAGGCTTGTAATGAGCAATTATGTATGCATGTATGTTAGACAAATATTGCTGGCATCTGCAAAAGAGTAGATAGGCTTGGATAAATGTGCTCCATACCCTAAATTAGGACCAAAAACCTTTTTCTCATTAAATAGTTGGATGAACTGATTTCGCCTTATGGTAAGTAATGCCAATTTGTCACTAGTATTAACGCTCTTAACAAGTCGCCGTAGTCTAGTAGGTAGTATGCTGGCTTATTAGACAAAAGGCCAGGGTTCGAATCCCCGGTCGGACATCAAAAACAAAATATGAAAAAAATATTTCTTCGGCGACTTCCTCTCAGCAGATTTCTGACAAGAACTCTGAGAGAAAATAAAATTGCCATGAAAATGTTTCTCAAAAATCTGTCGTTCGGAGTTGAGTTTAAACTGTAGGTCCCGCCGCTCATGTATAAAAATTAACACACACAACATAAGTGGTGTGAGAAGCTAGGCCGTAATCCTGACTTAAGGGTTGTAATGGCCAATTATGTATGTATGTATGTATTAACGCTCTTTACGGCTGTCATTTCATCTGTCTTTGATCTTTGATATTCATTAAGTTCCTTAATCTTAGAGAATGTCCAACATACAGCCATTGGACCGTAATTTTTTCAGATTTTTTTATGGCAATTGGAAGATTAACGTCATAATAACAAAGTTTCGGACATGGTATGGGTCACTGAAAAAATTAGCTGGAATAGCAACGAGCTGAGATGACTTATTTGTATTGAGACTCGTAAGAACTATTTTAATTGCAAAAAATCGAAAGAGTCTTCTGGTAGTACTCTTTCAAGTTCAGACAACAGTTGATTGCTTTCCAGCGAGAGAGAATTTCTTCCATATAACTTGGCTAATAGGTTACTGAGTCCAATCAGGACTCAAACTGGCATTATTTCTTATTTTGTTTGTATACATTTGAGAATTTTTTTTAATTTCTTGTCAAACGAATAAAATGCTAAAGGTGTAGTGGGTTCCATAATATTTCCCAGTAATGTTTGCTCTGTTGTTGTTTGCTTTTTATGGCAATATTTGTTAAAACAATAAAAACAAAAACATTTAAATTGAATACAGCAACTGGTTGGTTGACCAAATAAAGAATGGAGTTGAGAAAAAAAAACAGATTCTGTTGAATATAATGGCTTAACAATAGTGTTGACCAGTTTAATGAAATTTATTTATTTAACACACAGTATAATTTCAATGCTTTTTTTTAAAGCATATTTAAGCTTTTATGGCTTAAATGGTGGTGTTTTTTTTTTAGCTGCTAGTTGCACCACCAACGCTGATGAAGTAGTCAACACTACTCCGACTTGTTGCTCGAGTTTGTTGTTTGCATTTTGGCGATTTAAGCATTTCGTTGTTGTCGTTCATTTGTTTGTTTAAAATCTTTGTTTATTGTTTAATTAAGGTTTTTTTCACTTTGTTTTTTATTTTTGTACCTCCTCTCTTAAAGCCATTTGCTGTTTACATTATTGACCCAACTTATGAACTGGAATTCAAACAACAGCAACCAAAAGTGTTAAAAGCGCGAGAAAAAAAAGGATTCTGGAGAGTTATTTGGTTCGTGCAAATCCGATTCGATTTGCAATCGATATGCTGTTGGTGCTTCATGAAAGTGGGTCATAAAGTTATTCGAACAAGTCATTCTTTGTTTTTGTATTTGGTTTTTTTTGTTTTCTTTTCTTTCTATTTCTGTTTGTTTGTTGGTGTTAAAGTCATCAAACTGATGTTAAAATTTTTTGGCAACAGCAACAGATTTTCCGCTAAAAATCTTAATGAACGAAATAATAATTTAAAGGCGTGTGCAATACGGTCTGAAAATAATTGCAGTTTCTAGTTTGTCTAGAATTTGTTGCACAAGCGAACTAATTGCTCGCTTTTCATTTCTTAATCATCGAAATAATAAGCAAAACGTTACCATTTGACCGTGTATTGAGGTTTTTTTTTTAAATTCAGTCTGCTGAACTCTTTCCTTAATACATCCTAAGCAAGTTTAACGACTTTTATGATTTTAATTTCAAATTCAAGATAAATTTTTCGATTTTTAAATTAAAAAACCTTTCAACATGTTAAAGTTTTCAACATTTTCATTATGAAGTTCATGGCCGCCATCATCAACAGCCAGCCAGCCAGCCAGTCAGCCAGCCAGTGAACCAGAGACACTGAGACTTTGAAGCTCAACATGAAATCAAAAGTTTGAAATGGCAAAAGAAGATATTCTGACATCTTTTGACACATAAAATTAGCAAAATGTCAGTTAATGCTTTGATATGAAACACTTTTTACATAAACAAACAACTAAACGTTGCTGTAAACTCAACATTTTCAATCTAAAAATCCACACACACAATAAAAAGCATCCATTACTGCAAAAGTCCTTGAATTTTAACGGCATAACTGAACGCCAAACAAACATAAATTTTTTTAAAAAGCAATACCACCAACAACAACAACAACACGTAAAGAAAAATTATTGCCAAAAACTTGTCAGACTTGACATTGGCGACAAGCCGACGGCAGAAACTGTAAAACAAAAGCTGACAATCAAACAAAACAAAAACAACAACAATAATAAAAACAAACCCAGCACGCAGGCGCAAAAGCATACACAAGCACAGCTTAAAGCAAACACTGGATCAGTGATTCACTGCCATACGAACGTAAAGCAATTTTATTTGAAAAAAACAGCTGCTGTGGAGGCGATGATTGCATATAAAATTTAAAATCAAGAAAAAAACAACAACAAAAAATCATAAAAACAACTCGATTATCATGTTAAAAACATCATCATTATGAACGTTTGTCATCAGCGTCATCATCATCATCATCATCATCATGTGCAACAAGCCCAATAGAAAAGAACAGTCACGTTTCCCAAAATGTTTATACAGCTATCGCACATCCCATCCCACCAACAATTCATCCAACCTTCCATCCATCCATCCATTCATCCATCCATCCATTAAGCCGCTTTCATTTATAAGGCGCGTGTGTAAGTCCACTGAACGAATCAGCGAATAAATTTTGGTACTAAAAATCGTAATAAAAAAAGGGCAACACAATGAAATAACTGAACAATACGAGGTGGTACGTAAGATTATGGTACCAAGTCCTTTAGGTAAAAAAAAAAAGGAAACTAAAGTGCAGCAAGGCAAACTAAAGGACAAGATACTTCTTTAAAGTGTTTTTTACGAGTTTATTATGCAAACCATAACAGTTGTGCAAGTAATTATAGCACATAGGCTCCTAATTTATAAAAATTAAAATTCATTACAACCCTGTAGTTAGCATTACAACCTAGCTTTTCACCGGGTATGCATAATTAAAACCTGCGTACGATTAAAAGCCCGAAAGTCTACTTTTCACAAAGATTTTCGAAGTTGAGGTTTTCTGGTCCCAATTGGACTAGATAATGAAATCTGATATGGATCTCACTATTGTGCAGGGCTCTGTCAGGAGTTTTATGTGCCCGGATGATGGACTTCTTCCATCGTAACATGTGATCATAGGAAGTCCATGTAATAAAACGGATCCAATTTCTCTTCTTCTCTTTATTGTGTTTCTATTTATAATTCACAAGACTTTGTCTTACTTAGTTGAACCCGGTGAATAATTAGGGTAGTGTTACCACATCATAGCACTAGAGCCAGAACACTATGCTTGTAAGAGTGCTGTTGAGAAACTGTTGCACGTCAAACTGTAGCAGGCAGTCTGTAAGGAGTGTAAATAGGTTGAAACTCAAGATAGGGTCAAGGTGGCTTAGTTTGATTAGCAAAATATGAATAAGTAAAGTATCTTATCCCTAGCCCTTTCTACCTTTAAGAAGACGTAACGACCGAAGTTAAAAGTAATTTTCAAAGATTAAGAAAATGATACTTGCAAGATCCATCTTATGTGTACTATTCAGCCTAGTTTTCCTCTCTGCATTTAAATTTTTATGCAAATTTATGGCCCTTAGTCGAGATTACAGCCTAGCTTCTCACACCACCCTTATTGTTTGTGTTAATTTTATCCATGAGAGGCGAAACCACAGATGAGGTTGCATGGGGTTGAGTCCTGGACAGTATTATAGCAAGAGGGAATGATCAGCCTTTTGTTGGCATTTCCACCACTTGAAATAACATTCAGATTACGAGTATGATTTCTGTTTACTTACTTAGAGCCACATCACCAACCATATTGTGTGTGTTCATTTGTACCCATGAGTGGCTTTAAACGATAGATTTTTGAGAAACTTCTCATGGCAATTGTATTTACTTTCAAAATTTTTGTCAGGAGTCTGCTGAGAGGAAGTTGCCTAAGATGCATCTTTTTTTATTTCATTTTGTTGATATCTAAGCTGGGTTTTGAACCACGACTCTCCGTCTAATGAGCTAAAACACTACCTACTACATTACGGCGACTTCAATGAGTGTAACAGCCTGTTTTAATCAGAACGTGACCGCGTGCTTAGATTTTGACCGCTTTTTTGTGGGAGTTACAGTGATAACTGATTCTACCCGACTTATTGGGATATTATTTACAGATCTTCTTTAGTCTCTTTGTACTTTGGTTTCCATTACTTTCTAGAAGTGGTGTCAATCATCCACTTATGCTTCTAGAATGATCTCGCTTTATATAGTACGCGCAGTCTTGTCTTACTTCTGGTTCGCTGATATAACCTTCGGAATAGATACTGCATTTTACATAGCGATATAGGACCACTACATGATAACAAGCTAAAGTACTACATGTTTCCAATGGAGATAATGTGTCGAAAGCTTTATGCTTTTTTAACTGATCTAAGAACCGAACCAGGCATTGGATTTGTGGTTGAAATGCTCAAGGAGAGCAAATTTATTTCCGAATACGTGAACTTCTAAAACTAATTGAGGAGGATGTTCAAGCCGTTTAATGTTCTTTAATGCAATAACAATGCAAAATCACTTCGAGTGCTATTTTTCTTTACACCACTGTGTAACCAAAAAACATAGCGAGATTTGTCAGTTACAAATAAAATTAAAAAACGTAAAAATAAAATAAAATTTTAAAATGAAATAAAAAAATGAAAATAAAAATGAAAATAAAAATCAAAAAGTGAACGTCGTTAAATAAGCATGAAAACCCATATAAATCGTTTGCAGGAATACGAGCAAAACAAACAAAAAAAAATAGGGTGTCTGTTGTTAGCGATTTGCTGGGCTGACTCTTTCGTTGTCTGTCGGTCTGTCTGTCTGTCTGTCTGTCGGACTATCTGACTATGTTATTGTGTGTATTTGTTTTAAACTACAGGCATTATATCACTTTATCTGGTAAACTGTCACTCCTACACAACACACCTTTATTTAGTGACACAATCGCATACAAATGCATTTAAAAGCACACATGCACACAAAGGCATTGACTTATGCAGAGAAACGTTTAAAGAGTACAATTGTATGCTTGTATGCAATGCATAGATGAATTGTGTTGAAGTGTGTTATTGATGTCTGTTTGGTTGTCTGTCCGCATGAATTCAGATTTGTATAGCCAATGTAAGTGCCAAAAGAGCACACTTTTATTTCATTTTTTTTTCTTTTTTGTATTAAAAAACAAACAGAAACAAAGATACAAACATAAAAGCGATAACGATAACATGTTTGTTTATTTTTTCAACGAAAAAAGGCGATAACAAAGTGATAATTCACCTTTTTTTTATTACACCCCAGACAGATAGAGAGATGAGAGACAGCCCGCCAGTCAGGACATTAAATTGATTAAATAGTAGTGACAGTTTGTCAGTATTGTTTAGAAAAAAAAAACTGAAAAAAAGTTGAATAAATTCAAAAGAATAACGCCTGCAAAATATTTCATATGCAAACAAAACCTAGCCTTCACTTCACTCTTGCAAGCAGTAAGGCTTAAAGCAAACTAAAGCTTTAAATAAAAATATATCTTGTAGATACCCAAAGAACAATTGCCTTCGCGTTTTAAACTTGTTTCAAATTCTCTTGCTATCTTTATTACCTGTACTCTCTCTCTCTCTCTCTCTCACTGGAATAATTTTTTGTCGTACTTCCAGCCTCTCTTGCCAGTACACACTCATTTATCTGAAATGTATCTGCAACTGCAATTTTCCAATTGGATCATTGTGTCTTTGACATCGTGCTCTTTGCTCTCCGTAACTTATTTAGATTCGCAATACTTTTTTGCTCTCTCTCTCTCTCTCTCGCTGCCAAACTTTTTTCTTCCCGGTTTTTCATCATCATCATAAAGCCACGATTGTGTATGCATGAATCAAGTCATGCTGTTGTGACTTCGTGTACATTTTGCACTAATTTCTCTTCCAGTATTCTTTAGTAATGGCACGACTTTATTTTCTCGCTTGTACCAAGCCATGGTTAAGCCCTGTGTTTCAATTTTTCTGCCGTTTTTTTTTTTTTGTTGCTACTTTTGTTGGTTTTTAGATTTCTTTCCTTTATTTAGTTCGAGAGTTGTTTTTTTTTCGTATTACGTTTTGTATAAAATCCGGTTTAGCATGCGCCTGATATTGCTTCTAGGAGTTATTTTTTAAAGGTTAATATCATTTGGAGTTTATCTAAGAGTTCAAAAAGTGTTACCCTACATAAAGTGAATTTAATTTAAAGCAAAAATAAACAAAAATTAGTAACGCTTTACAATTTTAAAGAACATTTTAACGTAAAGAATTTCAAATATTGTCTAGGAAAAGAACAAGGCACAACGCAAGGATGTAAAATCGATTTTGCTTCATCGATTGCGACATAAAAAATCGATTATTTGATGCTTTACAATGGTAAAAGAGTTGCAGTGTCTTAATTTGCAATCTGCAATAGAGTCGATCCATGTTTCAATTTTTAGCCACCTACGGCCAACGCGTAATATTGAGCTTTAAGGTACAAATGAATTTTCTATGAAAATTATATTCCTCAGATGGACAAAGGTGGCGATTACTAGGTGTCACGTCCAAACTACGAGGTGAATTTAAAGGGTTATTTAAAGTCACTATAACGTTTGAACTTCTCTATTATGTTCGAAACCTAATTTCATTTATATGACCGTCTTTAGATGGCTTACAGTAGACGATCCTTTTGTAATACTTTTCAATTAGTTTTTTAAATATTTTGGGAGAGATCTCTGTGAGGATTTGACGAATTTTAGTTTACAAATGCTCCAAAGTTAGATGAATAATCGTGTAGCTAAGATATTTTACGTAGAACTGTAAAAATGTCAAACAGCGCGTCAAATCATATGATCTTGGTGCACAATTGTTGTCCCTTTCTTATTTCTTATTTCTTCTGGAAACTTCTTGGGCATTAAAACCAAAAGCGACTACAGACTAGTTAGTTTAGATTAGATAGGGAAAGTTCACGGATCTCATAAAGTTCATAAACAATCTTCAAACTAGAAATCAAATATTCCCTAGAAGAAACCAAACCAAGACCGAAATAACTGATTCTATTGCAGCAACCTTTAAACAAGGCAACTCGGTCAAGAATGTCAGAAAGCGGGTGGTGAATAACCAGATACTTGAGGTGAAATACAATATCTTCTCCTCCTCTTCGAATCTGCAGCTCCTGCCGAAATGTTAAATATTACGTCATGCTTACCAAAGGGAGAGTGGACCGCGGGAATCTTTATTAAGCGGTGGATGGCCAGGCAATTTAAGGACAGAAATGAGAAATGATCCCTTTTGCTTTTAACGAGGTTGAGTCTCCCTGCAAACGTGTTTTACAATCGGTTAACAACCAAATATAAAAAATCTTTAAAAGGAGGCTCCGTTCTGCAATGTAATTTCTAATGATAGCCCTATGTCCCGGAACCCATATAAAAGTTAACTTTAAATAATCAGAAATTGCCATTCATGCACAAGAACAGACGTACTTCGACTCGTAACATAGCTTTATTGAAGCCATATAGCGCCGAAATACAACAACCGTTCTTTCAAGGTCATTTTCCTAATGCAATGACTTTTCCACAATCATATCTGGGTTCTCAGAACTCCATATTTTATTTATTGACTCCGATTGAGAAAAGAGCTTAAATGCTGAAAAATATTTTTTTCGAACAATTAGCTTTGAAAGTCTGTTGCTCTAGCAGCAATCAACCATCATACAGTCAAGAATTTGTTTCATATTAAAAACGGTCTTACAGCGTTTTTTAAGACCGTCACAATTGAGAATGTTTGAAAACAAAATCGAATATAAAAAATGTCAGCAAGAAATTATTAAAAAAAAAATCAGCATACACCGGTGTATGTAGACTTTCTTCTGTAACTGTATCTAAGGCGCTGTGATTGGTCAGATACACCCAATTGTTGAGACCACCGTGGAATCGACAAATTTTTTTTTCCGTTAGAGTTTCACTAACAGAATTGATTTATTAGGGATGGGCCTGATCACAATTGTAACGCTGCTAATCGATTCAAATTACTTTCTAACTTCGTCAATTCATTGCACAGGTCGGTTATGATGACCAAAATCGCCCCAAAATTTTTGAAAAGTGACCAGCTTTGATTAACTATTTTTGTAATAAATTTTAGCTATTTTTACGCGTTTGCAATCTAGCCTTTGATAAGCTTTTGCTTAAATAATTGACTATTCGTGTGAAGCATATTTATTTAAACCACTATATTGACAAACCCATGTAAGAACATCTAAGTCCAGAGTCTCGGACGAGACTCTTGTGTGTCTGAGGATATGAAAGGACATTTGATGAAAGTTTCGGGTTTAAAACCTGGCATACCAAAACATTTATTTGTCCGGATGGATTTCAACACCTCTCCAACACACACTGAATACAGGATAGCAGCTTATAGTACTGATACGCACACATAGCAAACCATTCCGATTATATTTAAGATTTACAAGAGACTGCCAGAATAATATAATTTTTGCAGATCATAAAACTTATTTAATATTCACTACCATTTATGATCAAAAACAAAGAACTTCCCCATAAAGGTATGAATTGCCTGGAACCTGAAGTGATCCTCTAATGGTACTCAGTTGTAGCGTAAGATCTTATATTGACTAGTAGTATTACCATGGTCATAATAAGTTTATAAGTATACACCATAAGTCGCCGTAGTCTCGTAGGTAGTGAGTTGGCTTATTATACATGAGCCCAGGATTCAAACGCCAGGCCAGATATCCACAACAAAACTAAACATGAAAAAATATTTCTTCGGCGACTGCCTTTGGCAAAAATTCTAAGAGCAAATTACAATTGCCTTAAAAAAGTGTCTCAAAAATTTGTCGTTGGAAGTCAACTTTAAACTGTAGGTACCGCCCCACTTATGTATAAAAATTAACACACACAAGCTAAGTAGTATGAGGGACTAGGTCGTAATCCTGGCTGAAGGGTTGCAATGGCCAATTATGTATGTTATGTATGTTATGTATACGCCATAATTTAGTCCAGACCTCCAAATCCTTGTATATTGGACAATCGAAATTCGTTTCCAACATCATCAATTACCGCATGTACTTATTATATGTCTTTGGAAGTCCCTTATTTTTCCCTTTGAAAACACTGTTAATCAATATGCATTATTTGGCAGAAAATAAAATTTGCGTACATGAATCAAAACCAAAAAAAATATAAAAAAAAACAAAGAAAAAAAATTGTGAACACCAACAAACAAATCTTACTACCTGTCCACTAAACGTTGTATGGCTAGCCCAGCCCAGGCCAGGCAGTCAGGCTTTTGCCAAAAAATGCTTCCAAAATATGAGATTTCATCTTTCCAAAGGTTCCTTTTGTTTTGCCAAAAGAGTAGAAAAACAACAAAAACAACAAAAATTATAATCATATAAGCCCTTTCAACATTATTTTCGTAATTTCTTTTTACCATTTTTTGTTTCATTTTGTTGTTAGTGTTGTTGTTGTTGGTGCTTTGCATTTAACAATTGTTTTTTTTTCTTTTTTTAATAAGAATTATGGCTGTGCTCGTTCTTTCAAAACTTTCAAATTATTTTCTTGTACCAGATCTGTGGCATCGTTTATCTGTTAAGCGCAACGAAATCTTTATTATTGTTTTATGCTCCCTGAAAAAAAAAATTTTAAAAAATGAAATGATAACAAAAACAATAACAACTATGCGTATTATAGTTGGTTGAACAGGACAATTTGTAGTACCCTACAATGCAGAGAACTGCTTTGGCGAAAGAATGCGAGTTTCGGCGAGTTTTAAAGTTTAGAAGAACGCCAATAATTATCGTTCAAGTATGTTATTGATTTCTAAGGGTCATTATTACAACTTGCCGTTAATGTTGGGTTTAATTAAAGTTAACTTTAGTTAAAGTGAACTTTAAAGTGAACTTTAAAGTTACTTTTAACTTCTTTTCGTTATTAAAATAAAATAAAGTTAACTTATGAAGTCGCCGTAGTCTAGTGGGTAGTGTGTTGGCTTATTAGACGAAAGGCCAGGGTTCGTATCTCCCCGGTCAGACATCAAAAACGAAATATGAAAAAATATTTCTTCGGCAGCTTCCTCTCCAGCAGATTTCTGGCAAAAACGCTGAAAGTAAATAAAATTGCCATGTACAAGTTTCTCAAAATCTGTCGTTCGGAGTCGACTTTAAACTGTAGGTCCGCCACTCATGTATAAAATTAACACACACAACATAAGTGGTGTGAGAAGCTAGGCCGTAATCCTGACTGAAGGGTATGTAATGGCCAATTTGGCAGTGCCGGAGCAATGTCGATAACACTGCTCACTTTAACCAATTTTTATTTTAAAACGTAGTAGCAACGACGGCCTCCTTTTTTATTGTATTTACTCATTTTGATGTGCTTGCCTCTTCCGGTTTTCTTCCTTTTATTAGTGAAGCCTACAGAGTTTTGTTAGTATCGTAACCAATTTCGTATCTTTTTTAGAACTTGTTCGATAGCAACGACCTTACCAAACAATGCGAAAATAACTTTCAAATTGTACCATAATCTGCCCTAACGTTCTAAAGTTTACCTTTTTAATTCAGAAAGGAACCAAACTCTCTATAAACCTAAAATACCTTCGCTTCCATCAATGCAATTGAATATAAACTAACGAACCCTTAAAGGCATTTGGTTATGAACAATTGTAATCGATTTTTATTTCATTTCTTGTTTTTCGGTTGATTATTTAAATTTTTTTTAAAGGAAAAAAAAAATAAAATTTTAATTCAATTAAATATGAAACTAAAGTACAACACGTACAACGTACTGGTTGCAAGAGCTTTGTGTCCACTTTTAGAAATTTGATAATTCCCGGCACTCGTATTTCTTTGGTTTTTTTTTGTTATCGTTGAAGGCATCTTTATGAGTCTCTGTCTTGTTGCTGAGTTTGCTGGATTCGCTCTTTATAGAGTCTTCTTAATCTGTAACTTGATCTGTTTCAATAAATAATAAAATTTGCAATATTCAACGTTATTGAACAAAATAAATATTTTTCTGTTGTTTTTTGTTGTTGTTGTTGTTTGTTTTTATTTTATTTTTATAGTTTTTCCTTTATGTTGTCACTTTAATATAACAATTCCATTTTTAAAAGCGAACCTTCTTCTTTGTCGCATAAATATGCGGGGGCATTTATAACAAATAAAGTGAATCTCTTAAAGCAGGGTTTGGATTGTGCCCAAATTTTTAAGATTTAATTTTTTTTTTTTGTAATAAGAATTCTATCACTTAGGGCAGCAAAAATTATAAACTTCCCAAAAATTTAATTTTATGAAAATGTCTGCAAATATTAATTCCTTTGAAAGCATTTCACAAATGGGCACGAACAGAGGTATTTAAATTGATCCGCCCAATGAAACACCGGCGCTACGTTCATTTCAAGGATTTAATTTCGATAAATATCGCTACTGAATAATAACAAAACCATCCATTTTTGAAAACGATTAATCGATTGCGTGGAAAGTGTTGCCATGTCATTAAAGGCATTGACAGGAAATCAGTGGCTATGAACTGCTATTCTACAGTCAAACACTTAACTCAGACCCATAACGGTAACATATGATAATAATCTTCTACAATTAGTCACCTTTGACCAACAGGAGAGGAACAACAAGAAATCACGGTCATTGAAAATATCCCATTCTTATTAGTTTCTCACACAACATATGCCATGTGTGTTAATTGTACACATGAGTGGCGGGACATACAATTTAAAGTCAACTATGACCGACAGATTTTTGAAAAACTTTTTCAAGGCAATTTTATTTACTCTCAGAGTTTTTGCTAGAAACTTGTAATCTGTTTCGTCATTCGTATGATGTCCAGTTTGAGATGAATGAGATGGTAAAATGAGAAATTGTCGAACTTGGGGTCCAAGAACATTTAATGCATCCCGATAAAGCCACGGTTTAGTATAGATTTAGGATTGGCGGCGTCATCGGTCTATATTTCTTTGAAAACAACATTAGCCAGACCAACTTCTTTTGGTCTGAATTGAATGACAATGGTTTCAACAAGACGGCGCTATATGTCACAGAGCCCCTGTCACATTGGATTCTCTATACTAGCGATTTGGGGGCATGGTCATGTGAAATGGAGGTAATATGAACTGAATATTGAAAACATGCGATTTGGAACCGCTACACTTTTTCTTATTGGATTCGAATAAGCCACAAACCACATCGGTATTTATATCCATACCATCGGTCCAATTAAGATGAGATAAACGATATTATATGTCACACATAATGGCATCAACAGGTCTATCAAACAACTGAAAAAATTTCAAAGAGATCTTCATACATTTTGTTTTATTTTAATTTTAAGAAACACAAACATGTGCACATAAATGTTTATTACAACCCTTCAATCAGCACTACGATCTAGCTTCTAACACCACCTATGTTGTCCGTGCTAATTTTAAACATGAGTAACGGGACCTACAGTTTTAAGTCAACTCTGAACGACAGATTTTTGAGAAACTTGTTCATGACAATTTCATTTTACTCTCACAGTTTTTGCCAGATAATCTGCTGAGAGGCACTAAGAGACTACTAACTGTTCCTATCTAGGGCGAACAGTTCCATGAAGCAATTTTTTTTAAGTATCGTGTTCAAAAAGCTTTAAGAACGTCCTTTTGAGTTGATCAACAATATTCGTAATAACTGACTTCTTTAAAAATCATGTTATAAGAATTCGATCAACCCGAACCCTGACTTACAACATATACACGTTTCTGTGTATCCTCCTCTCATATGTGTGACAACACCATCATCATCATCGATCTCTCGTAAAAAATTCGTCTTTGACAATGCAACAGGAGAGATTTTTTTTGTGCTGCTGCTCTTATGCTATAAAAAATAAAGGCACAAAAGCAAAAATAAAAGGGCTGCTGCGCATCAGTTTATCTCTTGTTCGGCCTTATGCGCACTCATATTGTTATTGTCGCCATTGTCGTCGTTGTCGCCGTTGTTGTCGTCGTCATCATCATCCACATCATCATCGCAGCCGCAATCATTGTTGTTTAACATAAAAATTCATATTGCAGCAGTAAGACAGCAAATATTTTTTGTGTTTTTTTTTTGTTTTGTTCATCTGCTTCATTCTTCATCATCATCGTATGCATATTTACCTTTTCAGACTTTACGTGAATTTATGTTCGTATTTCGATATCTCGATATCGCTACTCCATTTGGTACGTTGGTGGTGGCTGGTTCGATTATATTTTGTGGTTCACTACCCATGTTGGGCCAAAAACCCATACATTTACAGAAAAAAACAAAAAAAAATGTTTGTTGCAGAAACGTCATCATCATCATCATCCTCCTTTTGTTCTCGACTTGTGCCCATATTTACATTTGAACGTTGGTTCGGAATGAATGTGTTACAACATTTTGGATTCCTTTTTTATATTTGTGCTCTCTTTACTGTCATATTTCATGTTTGTCCGGATGGATACCATCTACGCAATCAGCCTACAGAAACTCTATTCTTTATTTCTGTTCGAACACCCCAGAAAAACAACAACAAAAATATGTTGCTTTGCCTGTACACCAACATGTTGTTGTTTATGTAATGTAAAGTGAAGGGAAAAACAAGGAATTGTAACAGAACTGTAAAAGAATAAATTCTTTTAAATTTGAAAATTGGGACGTGAGCTTCTTGCGATAATATTTCAAATTAATTTCTCTCACTGGGTCGCATAAGATTATTCAAATATGAGGGAGCCCGAAACTTTTGATGTTCGGGGCATGAAAATTCAATTCGCCGGAAACAACATATTTTTTGAATGTCAAAGAAGCATTCAAGTGCCTGGGTTTTTTAAGACAGTGCAAAAAATACTTCACTACATCTGATCGCCGTACTATTTACACCACTTTTAGCAGACTGAGAACGCAATACAACTCTCATGTATGGGACGGTACCTCAAAGGCAATTTTGAGGTGCCTAGTCCACATACAGGAAAGGATGAAGGTAGAGTATCAAACTCTAATGATTTATTGGAACACCGTCACATTGTGAATTGTGTCTCACTGTTCTATCGCTGTTTCACTGTAGCGCTCTAGCGAAATAAAGGGACTTGTGTTCCTGTTTGTAGTCGTTTGGCCAAAATTCGTTCTTCAGTTTCATTATTGCATGTGGAACGCTCTACCCTTAGAAGTTTCTCCTTTCCCATACATACGTACATAACTGGGCATTACCACCCTTTTGCCAAGGTTACAACCTAGCTTCTCACAGCACTTATGTTGTGCACATGAGTGGCGGCTCCTACAGTTTAAAGTCAATGCTGCATGGCAAATTTATTTACTCTCAGAGTTATTGCCAGTAATCTGCTGAGAGGAAATCGCTTAAGAAATTTTCTTTCATATTGGAGCTAATTGGAGAAGTCTGATCTGAGGCTTAAACCGAGGCCTTACGTCTAGTAAACCAACACACTACCTACTAGACTACGGCGTCTACACATACAGCACGACTTAAGCCCGACTTCCATAAACACTACTCCCTCTTGCCTCCCTCTCTTAATCTATTTTCCTAGATCCAACACAATGCACTACATAAGTAGTGGCTATGCCCTGAAGGTTGGTTGTTAAAAAAATGGTTTTTAGGCAGTCTTCTATCGAACTACAATCAATTCATTCCTTTAATGCCTGCTACCATATGAGTTTCTGTATGCAGCATACCAACCTTATTGAAATTAAACTGAAAGGGTATTGTACACGTAGGAAGTTTATGTTTTTAAACACGAATGGTAAGTAGCAAGTATGTAAAGTAATGTACTTGTACCAGGTATGTATGTTTGAAACATTGTGCACCATTTGCCAAATAGGCTCAAAGAATCTCTATTAGGACTTTGCTTTGGTACTTTGGTATTAGTTGTTGTTTTTCTTTACCTTTTTTCAATAAATTTTTCTCTTTTATTATGATTTTAGATGGATAAACACAGAACGACAGTTGACTGTGCTTATTTAGAACTGCCTTAAGTATTTGCCTGTGCTTTGCTTGTGTTTCTAAGCCAAACCTGGTTGTATTGATGAAATTTTTAGTACAAAGCAAAAAAACATAACAAATATCGATTGTTTCTTTAGTTTTTACAGTGTTTTAAACCATTTTTCATTTTAATCTTTAAAATTTAGTTCGCTTCATATGCACAACATTACATATCTACCTACACTGCTCCCTTTAAGCTTATGTTCCTTTTTTATTTTTTCTCAATTCATGTTCAAAGAATACAAAATTTGAATATAATAGAAGAAGAAGAAGAAGACGACGAAGAAGAAGAAAAAGAATCCGAGCAATCGGTATTTGTTCGATATTTTACTAGTGAGACTCTGCATAATATTTGCTCGCATTGTTGTTGGTGATGTTCAGTGATGCATACAGTTGTTGTGTTTTACTTGACGGCATAAACAAAACAATGCCAATAACAACGACAGCAACAACAATAGAAAATTGACAATAATAACAACAAACAATAACGTGCAACATACAAAGTTGTAGCAGCATAAGTGTGCTTCATACCATACAAGACATGTGCCGCAGAAGCTGCCTTCCTCTCATTATTGTACATCGAAGTGGAAGTGTGTTACATTTGAGCTAATTTTTGTAACGCTAATGTCAAAAATATTACATTTTGATTAAAACCTATTAAGTCGGTAGTATTTTGATGTTGACATCGAATTTTCAGTGCAGAGTTTCCACGACAGGCTGTAGCTGGCAATAAGTGCTTTCTAGGGATAAAGATTTGTCCTTAAAGTGAACAAAGGAACTTTTGATCTTTTTCATCCTTCCTCTTCTATATGCTATGCATTCTCCGTGCAAGGAATTTAATATCGGTACGCACCTCCAGTACATACCGAAAGAGTACTACAATGGCTGTCATGACAGAGATGGGAATTTAACAGAATCTGTCAATTTAATTAATCGATAAGTCTGTCGACAGCCGTCGAGCGTGTAGTCTATCACCTTCCAATTGCAACTACTTCTTCGCAGATGCCAGTAATATACGTCATTTATATCCCTTGATAGCAGATCGCAGTTTCAAGCGAAAGGTCATAATACGAATGACTCTCACTCGCCTCTGATCTACAAGCAATCTACAAGCAAATAGCGTCAGGCGAATGTTAATTTACTGACTGCATCTATCATCCATACTCGCTGGTTTAAATGCTGTTGATTCTGAAACTCTTGCGGTTCTAACTATAAAAAGTCAAATCATTCTAACTGGAACCAGCACATCTTTCAAGTGCATAAAAAAGAGCATTCCAGTGTAGACAAAAGCATTGTTGTGCTTTGCTTTCGAAAGATATCTGATTTCCTTACAATTCACACAATTTTTATTCGTGCTAAAATGGAATACAATTCATGTATGGGTAGATACCTCGAAAGTAATTCTGAGACTTTTCGACTACATTTACGATGGTAGAGTATGAAATTCTATTGATTCATTGAACAGTGGCCTACCTGGAACCTGATCCCGAAAATATCGCACTTTTATTCATTGTTCTTGCCGTTCTCGTAGAGCACAATACAAAGAAAACGGATTTTTCCACCGCACTATCCGTACGAGGAACGCTTTTCCTACCTAATTTATTACAATCGCTTCCAACGTTCATAAACACTACTCCCTCTTTCGTCTCACACACAAACTATTTTTCTAGTTCCAACAAAATACACTGTGATCAGCTGAGTGTACTGTGTTCCGATTTCC
>QOCX01000092.1:113339-132067 GCA_005959815.1 Sarcophaga bullata
AATTAAACAATTTTATTGCATTGCAGGGACGTCTTTTTTCTATCAATAGAACACTATAAACTGAGAGATTTTACCACGCTGAGTCCTTCATTTTGGAAGAATCCATTCATTCTATCAAGTAAAACTTACTTTGGAAGCTTTGCCAAATTCTTATGCCCATTTTCTGTACTACTTACATACATACTGACATAATTGGCCATTACCCTTTAACCCTTTAGTCAGGATTACAACCTAGCCCCCCAAACCACTGATGTTGTGTTTGTTAATTTGATAATGAGTTTGATAAAGACGTCTCCGAACGACAGATTATTGAGAAATTTTTCATGGCAATTTTATTTCACTCTCAGAGTTTTTGTTGAGAAAAAAGTCGACGTAGAAATATATTTTTTTTTTATTTCGTTTGTCTCGACCTGAGATATGAACCGAAACCTCACGTCTAATAAGCCAACAAATTACCTACTAGACTACTACCACTTCTAGCATAAATAAGTTCGAATCTAGCGTCTATAAATACTGCTCCCTTTTCCTGTCGCACACACAGGCACTGTATATATCCTATGAGTGTACCATCCGTAGATTTCCTATTTGTGATCCTAGATTTGAACGCTATGCTAGGGACCTGTGGACTTTCTTAGAGACAGGTCGACTTTTCTAGGGACATTTCAGAGTCATCTTTGTTCTATCAATAGAAAACTAATGAGTTGAGAGATTCCCTACTAACCGAGGCTTTGCTGCGATCTTTATAACACTTTCATCATTTTGGAAAAATCCTTCATTCTATCCAGTAATCTCTTATTTTGGAGGTTATCCTTGTCAGATTCTTATGCCAATTTTCTGTACTGCACTCTTAACCATAGCTCTTTGCCTTTCAGCAGATGATATTACTCGAATAGTTCTATTGATTGTGAGTGGTACTCGATTCCGCTACTCAAAATATTATCTGATATTCACTTAAGCATTATCTTCCGCGCGGATGGATCGAAGTTTCTTTCCATTCCAATAATAACTTTTAACTCTGGCTTATCCTCCTTCACAATCATCAGGAATATTGTACTTCACAAAACATATATCCAATTTCCTGTTGAAGTTAGACCGACCATCGCCCATTGTGTTCAGATACTTAATGCGATTTCCAACATAATATAACAATGCATTGTACCATGCCCTACAGTCGCACATAACCTATAAAACTTAGGTTAACTGCCAACGGCATAAAACACGTGGAATTTAAATTTGAACTGATGTTGCAAAAATTTATGCCGGAAAAAAATAAAAACCAAAAATTAAAATGAAAATTAAAAATAAAAAGAACAAATTTGTAATAAATTATCAACAATTTTGAACAAATAAGGCTTATTGCCAATAAGTCATAATAAATTATTGATTTTCCAATGAACTTAAGAAAAAAAAAATGGAAGAAGAAGAAATTCAATTTTATTTCGGAGTTAAAAACTTTTACCCCAGTGTACCTATAATTATATCTACGTATTGTAATTACTGTACTTCACACAATGAAACAACAATTCTAAGTAATTTAACATTTTCTATGAATCTCTCTAAGCTCATAAATAAAAATCAGATTTCGTTTGAAATGAATTGTAAATTATTTCTTCGTATACAATGTTGTATTCACAGAATACATTACCTTTTCCCTTTCTCTCTCTCTCTCTCTCTCTCTCTTGTCTGTTTCCTAACAATGTAAAATGCAAATTTCCAAATGTGTTGTTTAGGAAACAAATAAGTTTGTATTGTTTTAAACAAAACTGTAATCAAAAACAAGACAACAAAATCTTTATTCATAGAAAGGAAGAAATCTTTAAATCGACTTTAAAATGAAAAATTAAGGCCTCCATTTTTTTTTTTTTTTGCTTATTTCACTTTCGAAAAAGCGCGCACACATGTAACGGGGATCATGACTTTTGAAAATAATTAATCTTTAATTAACAAACAAAAAAAAAAGAACAAAAAAACAACGTATAAGAAACTAATTTGTAACATGTACCCACCAAACGTACGCACCAAATCGTATCACATCATATCGGTTAGACGAGCCTACAACATACGATTGAACGTACCACATAATGTGTGCATAGTAAGTAAAGAGTGATCGATATGGAGGTGTGGAGATTGTTTAAGTACAAACGATATTGGAAAAGTATTTGTCTTTATCCAGGGGCTTAAAATTATCACCCTAACGAAAGATGTTATAACATACAAATGACAGTAAATGTCAGTCACGAATCCACATTTGTACCAAATACAAATAAAAATCACTTTCGCATGAGTTAAGACGTAAATTATCCTGTTATCCAACAGTAACTGGGTATATATAGAAGGGTACGGAGGCAATCCCCTATTCAGTCAACTAGGGTAGCTCCGGAGAAGCCTTTCTGCTCAGAATATCACATTTGCGACTCAAAATAAGGCAGAAGACATTGGAGTATCAAACAAATTATGAGCCAAACAATTCTAAGATGTTCTCCTACAATGTGAAGACAGCCGTTGCTAGCCGTTTACTATTAAGCACGTGTAACCTAGTCATGAGGGAGACAACTTTTTTTCGAAAATCATCATGAGCGACAGGTCCTTTGGATATGTAAATAAGCAGAATTATCGCTTCTACGCCACTGAAGATCCGCATATAATACAGGAAGAGCTGTTACTTCTGCTTAGAGTGGTATTCGTGGAGACATCTTAGGCCTAATTTGTTTGAAAAATCTCTAGGAGTAGACTGGTGATCATGTGGATCCAACAAGATGAAGCATGTACATACACTTCATGTCCTACAATCGAAATGTTTAGGGTTTCTAATTGGTGGTTACTTCTTCCGATTTAACCATAATAGACTTCAGTTTGTGTTTGGTGGGTTTTTTAAGTCATTTGACAAGCTTCAAGTTATGAAGATAAAATCAGAGAGAATATAAGTGTCGCAAGGTGATGGGAAACGCCGTAATACTGGCGTTGCCACCTTGTATTTGAGCAATTTTCATAGAATGAGTCAGCCAATTCACGAATATTTTGCCATTTTGCCTGAAATTCTCATTTTTCCCATTTTCTCGTCAATTCTGATCTCAATGGCTATCAAATATAAACTTTATGACGCAGTTTGTCCTCGTAACTGATGATGCCACCTAGTATTTGAGGAACTTTCATGGAATGAGGCAGCCAAGACTAGCATAATTCACGGATTTTTGCCATTTAGCATGAAATTCATAGTTTCTTCCATTTTCTCGTCAAATCTGACCTCAATAGTGATCAAATATAAACTTTATGACGTAGTTTGTCTTTGTAACTAGTGATGCCACGTTGTATTTGAGGAACTTTCATAGAATGAGGCAGGCCAAGAATAGTAGAATTCCCTGAAATTTGCCATTTTCCATCAAACTCACTTTTTTTTACATTTTCTCGTCAAATCTGATATCAATGGCTATCAAATATAAACTTTAAGACTTAGCTTGTTTAAATTTTGATAGCTTGAACTGCCTAAAGCGTATTGCCAGTGGCTGCATATTCCAAATACCACGTGATTATTGACTCAACCTCATATATATTCTAACTCTAGCACCACGCTAAATAAATAAGTACCAATTGCTTGGAAGGACGCCATAATTTTTTTTTTTGTATTAAAACTTCCTTCCTAATATTGCAGAACCCTTTGTTACCTCAGAGTCTCCAAGACTTTGATGAGCATTATTGTGCAAACAATCTAATCCTCTTAATGAAAACCAAATAAATTTTTGACGAAGTTTTCTAAAGTGTTTGAGGAAATCCAACTGTGAACAACTGACAAACAATGATCAATCAATAAATTGTTAATAGAAATAACAGTAACAACAACAACAACAACAACAACAGCCAAGAAGTTCAATAAACATAGTGAAATTCAATGTTGATGCCACACAAAAACAAAAAGCAGAAACGAAATAAAACTTTCATGGTGATTTTGGAATCGAAAATAATGTTTCACAGTGTTTTAAAATAAAAAAAAATATTTTTTTTTTAAAAGGGGGGAAACAAAATTGTTTCTTTTTAACAAAGAAATAGAAAATCAAAAATAATAATAAAAAAATTAACAAATTTCATAGATAAACAAAATATTTTCTGCCTCATCATCATAATTTCAACACTTTGAGGAAAAAAAAGAAAGAAATTTTGTGAGTGGAACAAAGACTTTTTCTTAGTCTGAGTGGAGTGGTAACAGCTACAAAAAGCAATTAATTTGGCTGTAAAAATAAAATGAAATCGATAACAAAAAAAAAAAAAAACGTATACGATTTCTGTTAACAGTTTTAAGGCAATTAACTTATCTTTTTTCCATTAAAATTAAAAAAAAAAATTTTTTTTCTTTGGTTTTATAAAACAAGCACACCAAGGGGGTCTTTGATTAGCCCTAATAGGCATAGTATATACCCTTGTAAACCTTATCGGAATAGAAATTATTAATTTAAAAGGTTATTTCTTTACAACACGTTCCATTTTAATTCAGTTTTATTTTATATTACAACAACACAACACAACAACAACAACAGGAATGAGATTTAATTTTTCAATTTTTTTCATTTTTCCTGTTCTGTAGTGCTTTTTTTTTTAAACAAAGAATTCAAATTTTGAAAGTTTAAGTTAAAAACCAATTTATCCACAGAATTATGATTTAATTGTAAGCGATTGTTGTTAAGATCTGTTGCTTGATTTTATTTTAAAAAAATATAAAAAAAATTTGTTTTTTTTCAATTCTTTTTTCCATGGAATTTGAAAAACAAGTTTTATTGTGTGTTTTAAACAATTATTTTTAATTAAACTGAACTGAACTCATATACAGAACATTTAGTAGCAATAAAATGCAATTTAAAGTCTCATTTCATTGAAAAACTGAAAAAAAAAACCACCAACACAGCCAGCCGATACACAATCACCAAATCAACTTGAAAAGCTTAACATTGCAAAATGGTGTTGGGGTGTGTCAAACAAAGTCTTGCAAACAAAAAAAAAAAAAAACAAAAAAACTGCTGCAATTAAATTGTATCAAATAAGTTCTATTTCTGTATTGTTTTTTAATACAAAAAAAAAAAATAGTAATAATATGGAGGTACAGTCAAAAATATTATTTTAAATAAAATAAGTACAGTCCACCAGCTGCAACTACTTAATACTCTACAATACAGTCGAACCACGATTTTCCATTATTTCAATAAGGACTGTAACAAAAATTTTCTTATTTTTTCCCTTATTCAAACCCTACAAGACAATGTAATTCCAATAAACCCACACTCAGCACAAACACAAACACATATTCTTTGAGGCAGGATCCAAAGGGTTCGAAGATTTTTGTTTCCCACTATTTTTAGTCAACGCCACTACAGCAATTGAATTACCACAAGCCCAAACTAATCCAAACTAATCCAAACTAATAAAAAAATAAATCCTCTTTGACTCAATACTCTACCTATAGATTGTTTATAATTTTTACAAAAGATGCCACGCCCTAAAAACCAATTTCACTCTTACAAAAAATGAAATCCTAGATGTTGAATTTTTCTATGGATAAGCAACAAATTTATTTGTATGAAAATGCTTAATCTAGCATTCCAGTTTGTGCATTACTACCGCCGTTATACTTTCCGCAATTTCGGATTCATATTGTATGGTGGAATGCCACGCCTACTTGTGTTGATTCAAAACTGCTGATTTGGCAGAGCTATTATATATCTTTCATCTGAAGTCTACCATTTACGAATACTGATCGTTAGTTAATCTAAGAATGCGTTAAAATATGGTAATGGAAACGCAGCCACTTTTCTACCATTTCGGAGTAATTATAGTCGTTATAAATGACCCACTAAGCACGAAATATGCAACTGTTTTACGCGCGGTCGTGCCTAATATTCATAGCAATGTAAGCACTGCCGAAAATATATCTCCTGTTAGAGAAAGTGTAGCAAATAGCCTGAATTATTAATTTCATGGCATTTACAGCAATTGTGCATATCTTACGGCCCTTTATGGAGATTTTCACAATTGGATTTGCACCTCCATCCATTTATAGTTCAACTCATCCAACAATTAAAGGCGGCTGACCATTCGAAACGTTTTTTATTTCCGGTTTTTCAAATCAAATATTCTTCCATGATGAAATTCCTTTCACACTTATGAACACTTATGTTCAGAAAATTGTTGCTGAAGTCGTTGCATACGGAAAAAGAGTCTGTTAAGTGCGTATTTATAATGACCTGGAGATGCCAGTGGTCTGTATTTTTTTCGTATTGATTTCGGAACAACCATTACCGCCAATTCAAAGCGCTATGACCCTACGAAGTCGTCTTAGTCTAGTTGATAATATTAGATGTGAGGCCACGGCTTCAACCCCAGCTCAGAGATCTCCAACTAAACGGAATATAAAAAAATATGTCTTCGGCGACTTCCTTTCAGCAGATTTCGGGCAAAAACTCTGTGAATAAATAAAATTACCATAAAAAGTTTCTCTATAATGTGTCCCTGGAAATCGGCTTTAAACTGTAGGGTCCCGCCCACTCAATGTATAAAATTATGACACACAACATAAGTGGTATGAGAAACTAGGTTGGATCCTGACTAAAGGGTTGTAATGATCAATTATGTATGACAGTACCATTACCGACTTTTCTCGGCCTGCAACAGCTGATTACGAACTGAATAGTGTATGGTTTCAACAAGACAGCATACTAAGCCATCGACACGTCGAATTTTGGTTTTATTGCATGAAAAATTTCCAGAAACGATAATTCCACATTTAGATGAAGTCAATTGGCCAACAAGATCATTCGATTTGACGTCACTAGACTTGTGTGCGGCTAAGCGAACAGTCTCCTAACATTTCAAAACCTAAAAACATTCGTGAAAATGTACGCCTTAGTGGATCAAATCACCGTGTAACAGATAGAATCTATCAAAAGTGCATGGCGATATAGGGCATCAGTCTAAGTCTAAGCTGAGCAACTGTAGCATTCGTATGCATATTTCCATTTGCATCTGCGCATACCCGATAATAACTATACCTGGTAGCAATTTATAAACTTGATTTGTTATTAAAAGAAAAAAAATGAAAAAAAAAATTAAATAAAGTGCCCCACCAAACTAAAAAATTTATAAAATTGAAAGCAACAAAAAAAATGTAATAGTCGACATAACCGTCTGTCCACACGCCTTTAAGACGGCCGTCCGTCTGTCCTAAATTTGTGTGTTAAAGACTACTGCGACTAAAATAGTTACAGCACTGGGGTATGGAAAACATTTCATTATTTTTAGTTTACAACTAACAACAACAACAACAAAAATATGGTAAAAATAGGCAAAAACAAAAACAAAACATGCATATAATCTGTGCTGAGTATCTGTAACTTTTCAATTCATTTTGCTATAAACGCTGGGCTTATTCACGGCTGTACACCTGGGCTCTGTTATGTTCTCCTTTTTTTTTCCAATTTCAATCGTTTTTTCAGTAGTGGTTTGGTGTGTCTTTCAGCTGGTTTACCATACTAGTAGAGGCCTTTAAAATTGTTCTATTTACTACGATACTTACGTACTTACTTACATACTTACTATTGACTGACTATACCGATCTAGTATGGGATAGTAGTAGTAAGTATATGGTAGACTACAGAATTGACTAAAAGTATTGCAGCAATACGCGTGCTTAATCATTAAACTGCAGATCGATTAACTATGTAGCCTTACTACACAGCTGCTTAAACTTTTCTGTTCACAATCAGTCAGTCAGTCTTGTCTTGTTATTCATTTTTTTTCGCTCTCTCTCCCTCGAATTTTGCAGGCAAAACGCCCAAATGCAAACATTTTGAAATTATTTTGAATTTTCCAATTCCAATTCATTTTTTTTTTCTTTTCTTCATCAATTCGAATTTGGTTGAAGTGTTTTATAACTAACACCACCTACACTTGGAAAAATGATTACACGGCGGATTAAATTTATGATCCAATTATTATACTTTTTATGGGACCGTAGGAAGGCAAAAAACTTATGAAAGTTATTAAAAATGCTGGCCACAGGGGCCAAAACTTGTAGGCAGCAAAAGGGTGCGTGCAATATTGCCAGACTCTGCTAGGCACTCTTATATCCTTAAATCGTATGGCCATTCATTGCACAATGGCAATCATTACGGGCCATTGTCCTTTTGGTAGGCATGCCGCAAGGCTCGGCATTCCAACTAATGACTTCTGCAAGAGCTGTGGGTCTGGGGAGGACGAAGAAACTGTCTTCCACCTGATGTGTCAGTGACCTGCTTTTGTCTTGAAGAAACGGAGAGTTCTGATCCCTAATTTTCTGACATCGTTGACTAAGCTCTGTCATATAAAGATTGGTTTGGGATGATTTTCTCTAGGGAATGGGTTACCTCAGGGTAGAATTAATTGTGGTATCATAATGGGCCTAAATTCTGTCCTATGTGGTACCTCTACATTCAAGAGGGGCGCGCCACCTAACCAAATCTAAACTAAAACTTAAAACAACGAAGAAATACTTTGATCACGAGTAAACGCCTTAAAAATTGCAATTTTGGATAAAACAGTATACTTAGGTTAGATGTACAGCCTGTAACTAGCTTCGAAAACATTTGAAGGCAAGTCAATACAAAAGTCATAGAAAATATGTCCCCTTAAAGCTCTATTTCCTCCAGTACAGCCATCCAACTTCAGCAGATAACGCAATCGAGATTCCGAAATAAAATTACTTACTTACGCAACTGGCCATTAAAAACCCCGATTAACGGATTTCGGCCTGCCTTAACAAATCCCTCCAGGCGCCTTTGCTTCTTGCGCACATACGCCAGTTGGTCCTTCCAACGAAAACAAGTCGACTTTTTCGCTTATTTCCAAAGACCCCCCGCATTAAATACCCGTCTCGCCAGAGCATCCTCCTCCGTACGAACGACATAACCGAGCCAACGCAGCCGCTGGACTCATACAGCTCACTGTTGCATGGGATGCGAAAATTATCGCCAACTTGCAGTGGACCGAAGAACTCGTGGAATAAAAAAATTACCCATAAAAAGTTTCTCGTATAATGTGTCCCTGGGAAATCGGGCTTTTTCAAACCCCAGGTCAGACATCTGCAACATAACGATATTTTTAAAAAATATTTCTTCGGCGACTTCCTCTCAGCAGATTTCTGGCAAAAACTCTAGAAAGTAAGTAAAAATGCCTTGAAAAATTTCTCAGAATCTGTCGTTCGGAGTGGACTTTAAACTGCAGGTCTCGCCTTTCATGTATAAAATAAACACACACAAGATAAGTTGTATGAGAAGCTAGGTCGCAATCCTAGCTAAAGGGTTGTAATCACCAATAATGTATGTGGCAATCAAATAAATTGTTATTGTTTTAAAACACACGAATTTTTCTCAGTGTAAAAACGGCGGCTGAGCATGAAATGTTTTCAATGTTTTACATTTTTAACAGAGACACATTTTTCAAAATGAAAAACTTTAAATTTCAAATACGAATCGATTGCGCAGACAAACAATCTTGTTAGGTTTTTTTTTCTACGTTACATTTGGCCGGGGTCAAAAATGTAGAAGCCTTTAATTTACACTGTGTGTACACATTCGTGTCGTCTACTTGGCTTATGGTAGATCAGTACAGAGCCATGTCTTGTAATTTCGGTTTGGCTGATTTGATTTTTGTTGTAAATTGAATAAGTTTTTGTTTTTGTTTTTTTTTTTTTGCACGGAGTATTTGAAAGTAAAACTAAATAAACAGGCAATTTATCAATTGAAAAATTGTTTAACAATAGATTCGCAATAGAAAATGAAAAATTAAAAGGTCTAAAGGGTTTTAAGAGGCGAGAAATCATTAATTTTTTTTAAAAAGGCGCAGACATAAAAATATTAAAAAAATTTTATTTTTATTTGAAAATTTGTAAATATTCTGAACGTGACAAAAGGTACGTAGTTTTAATAAAAGTTTAAATATTTTACCATAAGATTAGAAATTATAATTTAAGAGGCTTCAAATTTTCCATTTATTGTAGTCACTGAAGTGAATAAAGAGTATTAAAGTCAGCAATATGCTTCGCTGGAGGGCGAGAAATCATTAATTTTTTTTAAAAAGGCGCAGACATAAAAATATTAAAAAAATTTTATTTTTATTTGAAAATTTGTAAATATTCTGAACGTGACAAAAGGTACGTAGTTTTAATAAAAGTTTAAATATTTTACCATAAGATTAGAAATTATAATTTAAAGGCTTTCAATTTTCCATTTATTGTAAGTCACTGAAGTGAATAAAGAGTATTAAAGTCAGCACATATGCTTCGCTGTAGTCTAGTAGGTAGTGTATTGGCTTATTAGACGAAAGGCCAGGGTTCGAATTCCCGGTCAGCATCAAAAACGAAAGAGGCGAGAAATCATTTAATTTTTTTTAAAAAGGCGCGACATAAAAATATTAAAAAATTTTTATTTTTATTTGAAATTTTGTAATATATCTGAACGTGACAAAAGGTACGTAGTTTTAATAAAAAGTTTAATATTTTACATAAGATTAGAATTATAATTTAAAAAGGCTTAAAATTTTTCCATTTATCACTGAAGGTCAGCACATATGCTTCGTATAGAAATATACAGAGAGTGTAGCAGCTTATTAAAACAATTTAGAACATACGAACTTTAAAGTAGGAGTAAAGCTGTGTTCAGTTGTGGTGCATTATCGCACTGTAAGCACTGCTGTTAGTGAAAATATGGCGAATAATCAGAGTTTCTTGATACCATAGCGTTCTCAGCAGTTAAGTTTGCCCGGCCACAGATCAATATCACCTTTTCTGTCATTCTCACAAGTATAAACCGAGGTCAGTTGTGAAGGGAATATTCAACATAATTTTGAATATTCATACACTACCTCTAGCAATGCCATGAAGATATTATTCTATTTCTTGTTCACAACAACTGTACAATGAAGTTTAAAGTTACAATTTTGATGTGTGTTGCAAAATTGATCAGTTAAGTTTGATCTGTGGCCATGCCTCATTAGATAACCACAGGATGACGTAATTTACCTTTAGATTTACATCTCCATCCATATAAAGTTCAAACCAAGCAACAATTAAAGCCGCCTTATCGTACGTAACGCCTGGATTCTAGTTTTTCGAAAAAAAATTTTACTTACGAAGATAATTTTTTAATTGGTGGTTACGTCGATTGTAGCACATGGGGCTCGAAGAACCTAGAACTGATGATAAAGAAGGCATTGAATCTGGGAAATGTGGTTGTAGAAGGGCTGCACATTTTCCAAAATGACTCCGGACGTATACGCTGTGATCGCATTATTACCAAAGTTTTTTGATTTCCAATTAAAAACTGTTAACTGAACGGTAGCTTCACCAAAACGATGACACAAGCCACACAATGCTTCAATTTTATGTGAAGTTTCCAGGAAATGTAATCGCACGTTTTGGAGACATCAATGGGCTACCAAGATCATTTGATTTAACTCTCCTTTTTTAGTGAGGCTACGTCGAAATAGTCCCCCACAGTTTAGGAATTTGAAAGACTATATTCGTCATGTACTAAACGTTGCCGTAGTCTAGCGTATTAGCCGTGGTTCAAGCTCCAGTTCAAACGTCTCGAACAAAACGAAATATGAAAAAAAATATTTCTTCAGCGCTTTCCTCTCAGCAGTCTTCTGGTAAACACTCTGAGAGTAAAGACAATTGCCATGAAAGGTTTCTCAAAAATCTTCTTACTTCCTACTATCCTACTTCCTCTCGCTTTCCCTATCTCCTTTATTTTCCTTCCTCCTTTAGAACGTATTATACAATGGATTAATATGACCTCCGAGTATTGTACTTGTCTCAATGGCAAGTACACGTCATCTAACCTAACTTATCTTAAACTATCGTTTGGTTAAAAATTAAGACACACACAACATGGTTGGAGTGAGAAGCTAGGTCGTAATCCTGACTATATGGTTGTAATGCCACATTGGCAAGATTCAAGCATCTTAATGAAATAAAAGTTTCATTGAAATCATAGCTTTAAAAGTATTTTATTTAACTTCTACGGTCAACTCCATGTGTTAATGTGATCATAAGCAATTTTTTAAGTCAATGGAAATGCTGATCATTCACTCTTGCCAGAATACCGTCTAGGAGGCAATACGCAACTCTATTTAGACCCTTAACTTACAACTACCATACTATAACACAGGGTTTGTTCTTTTGTAATGGCACGATAGTTAGCATCGAAAAAAGGCTTGTTATCAGAATAAGAACACTGACTGATTGGGAGTTAATTTTTTGATAAATGAAACTCAAATCGGAATTATTATTACCATGTTGTATTTATTTAGCTGATCTTACTACTATTTTCTGATTTTGATAAATTACAAGAATAGTTTATAAGCCACGATCTATGACGTAATTTCTCACAGAAGATTTAATATTTTGAATGTCAATGGGAGAACCTCCATTGATAGTAAGTAGAATGCCTCTACCTATCCTTCTTTATTATCTCTATATGATCGATTAAAAAGAAAAAGAATAAAAAAGTACTTTTAAGTTTAGAAAATAAAAAATTCAATAACACATTAAAACTAAAGCACTTTTCCCATCCCTAAAATACACTTGAAATTCATAGTCAAAGTTATTGCATGAATTTCATTGGAAATCATTACAAACAATAAACAAAGAAAACACAACCTATCAACGACAGGTGTAAAATGATCTGATCAATAAACAATTTTTCAAAAATTAAATTAATTTAGTTTGGGTTTGTCTATTGGATGAAAATAAAAAAAAAGAAAAATCATCAAATACGAGTATCATCACCAATATCACCACAATATCATCAATTCACACACCACAAATATTTCATGAATTTTTTTTTTCTTCTTTATTATTAATTAACCCACTAAAAATATTCCCATAAACAAAAAAAAAAGAACAGTGAAGACGATGACTACGCACCACAGCATTGACAGCAAGTCGATATGTCGATATTTGTTTTTGTTTTTGTAAGTGATCTTGTTAAATAAATAATACAAACAAACAAAAAAACAGAAAGAAACCTCGGAAATGATTTGAAAAAAAAATAACACAATAAAATTCTTTAATAGTGTTTCTTTTGTTTCTTTTCTTCTTTTTCTTCTTCTTCTTTTGATGATATTTTAGTACTTAAAAGCCCATAAAAATCGACTACTGTTCCTCACGCGCATACCATCCATGCAGAGGGTAAAGGGTGTGAGAGTTTTTAGCTTCGCATAGACGACACTTCTAAGAAATTTCATTCGAAAATGCTTTTATTTGATGATGATTAAACACCTGAATTATAGGCTATGCCCATAGTACACAGAGAGAATTATTGTGTTAGAAAACGAATTTTTAATTCAACTGGAAAACGGTTATAGAAATTGGAAAATTTTAAATTTAGACTGAGCCCTTGTTTTTTTCCGAATTTAAAGAGGCCGAATAACGATTAAAGGCTTAAGACCTCAATAAACTCGCAAATCTTCTGTGTAGTATGAAAGGAGCGGTATTTGTAAGCTTTCCAGATAAGGAGTGTGTGCTAAAAAATTTTAGATTATTTGTCCACATAACTTCGATGATCGTACATAGATAATTGGTCATTACAACCCTTCAATCAAGATCTAACATCTCACCTAGCATCTCATGCCACTTATGTTGTGTGTGCTAAATTTATGTATGAGTGGTGGGGTCTACAGTTTAAAGTCGCCACTGAACGACAGAATTTTTTAAGAAACTTATCATGGCAATTTTATTTATTGTCTGAGTTTTTCTCAGAAATCTGCTGAGAGGAAGTCGCCAAAGAAATATTTTTTCAATTTTTCGTTTTTTTTCGAGATGTCTGAGCTGGGGTTTGAACTGGGGCTTCACATCTAATACTGCCCACTAGATTACAGCGACTTCATGTCCCCAGTATTCCTACGAAGCTGAGAAATATGTTGCATGAAGATGAATACCGAATAGAGATAAATTTCATGTAGTCGCCGTAGTCTAGTCGATAGTGTGTTGGCTTATTAGACGAAAGTCCGGGGTTCGAACATCAAAAACGAAATATGAAAAACATTTCTTCGTCGACTTGCTCTCAGCAGATTTCTGACAAAAACTCTGCGAGCAAATAAAATTATCATGAAAAGTTTCTCAAAAATATCTGTCGTTCGGAGTCGACTTTAAACTGTAGGTCCCGCCACTCATGTATAAAAATTAACACACACAACATAAGTGGTGTAAGAAACTAGGCCGTAATCCTGACTGAAGGGTTGTAATGGCCAATTATGTATGAGAAATTTCATGATCGGCCATACCTTAACGATAGAAAATCCTGTAAGGAGATAAAATAACTACGAATTTGTTAACGCTACAGTTGTGAGCAGCAGAACAACTGCGCGATGCTATAACGGAAATTCAAGACATGTGAGAACGCGTATATTTTAGAAAGAGTGCCCATGAAAGTGATTACCTCCCTGTAAGTGTTACCGATTGGTAGTTTCACGGACTGTTGTGCTGACAACAGAGGTTTTGGTATTTTCTATAATTTCTAGAGCTGAAGAACTTACTTCCTGATTGAGTTCTATCCCCAAGAAGTGACACTGTCTGATCTTCTTATTATGTTCGTAATTGGCGTTATCTCCTCTAGGAAGAAGAGGCTTACAACCTTTTAATTTTTGAATTTCGAAAACTACGATGAATATGTTTTCTTTTTTTTTCTGGTATTTGAATACGACAAATACTTGGTGCATCATAGTGGCTAACGTCATGTAAATGCAGCAGTCTGCTAATGATGCAATCACGGGAATCATTTTTTTGTTCACTTTTGTTTTAGCGAACGATGACTAGGATTATGGTCAGTAGCGCCGTCGTGAATAGTTGCAAAATGAGGTACAGGTGCACCGTCGTGAAATGTGCACCGTTATTGCCAAAATTGCTACTGTCGTTGACGCTGTAATTGTGGCTGCAATAGCCTCTATTGCCACTGTAATTGTTGCTGTAATTACTACTGCAATTGCGGCTGTTGCCAATGTAATGGCCGCTATTGTCGCTGTAATTTCCTCTGTAATGGTTGCTATTGAGCCAATAACTTTCTATATCCAAAAAAAAAAAGAGAGACAAAGTAATCACGCAAAGACTTAAAGTGTATATGAAACTCCAATATTTCACTGTATTTTTCTCACAGTGTCGAGGTAGAAAAACAAAGATCTCCGGTGTATTTAGCATACTCAAAATACAATTAAATTTGTTAATATATCGGGCAAACAATGTTGTAAAACTCCCAAAATACAACAACAAAAACGAATTTCAAATAAAAAAAATTCAAATCGAATCTGAACCTGGAATCAGAAACTGAATAAGAAACGTGCATTGAATGGTTCTGTTTTATTGGAGGTTTTTTTTTTTTTTTTTTAACCAAGTGCGTCTATAAACATTTGTTGAACCAATTAACGCTTATTTTATAGCCCTTTAAACAAAATTCTATTGATTTAGTCTTTTCTTTTTACCGCTTTTTTGTCTACTTCTTGGAGTGAAGTTTTTTTTAGGAAAAATTACAGACCAACAACAATATGCTGAAATCAAACAAACAGTAAGTATTTGTTCATGATTTTTTTTTTTTTTTTTGTATTGCATTGGTTGGTTGGCATTTTAATTGTTTATTTACTCAACCAGCAACTTAACAATACGTTAAGAAATTTAAATGGAAAAATTTTTTTATTTCGAATGGCTACTAAAATGTAATCGATAACACATTAAATCCGCTGAAGAATAAATTCTTTTTAAAGTAAAAATTTATCGATATTTAGTTTTGAAAACCCTTGCAAAGATCCATTCCCCTGTTGCTGATTTTTTTCTTATTTTTTTTTTGTTTTTTTTTTTAATCGAGTTAGATTATGGTGCGCCTGACGTTCATTTAAGTGTGGAATTGACACAACGAATCGAACTGCCATTGATTTTAACACTTGACTGGCAATAAACTCAATACTTATTATTGTTATTGCTGCTGTTGTTGTTGTTCTTGATGCCATAAAATATTATTTTGTTACCTATTGCAGGATAAGAGCCGATGGTTTTAGAGTGACCAACTTTAAAAAATCTTTTTAAGAAACTTTGTTTACTTAGAAATGGAATTTCGCCTTATTTAGGCACCTACATACATAATTGGCCATTACAACCCTTCAATCAGGATTACGGCCTAGCTTCTCACACCACTTATGTTGTGTGTGTTAATTTTATACATAAGTGGCGGGACCTACAGTTTAAAATCGACTCCGAACGACAGACTTTTGAGAAACTTTTCATGGCAATTTTATTTACTCTCAGAGTTTTTGCCAGAAATCTGCTGAGAGGAAGTCGCCGAAGAAATATGTTTTCATATTTCGTTTTTGATGTCTGACCGAGGATTTTAGGCACCTAACGATACCGAATTTCCTATCGTCTTCATTGGGGTAGTGGGGGAAATCCATTTAAAATATCGTGCTCAAAATTATGGCAAAAAATTGCCATTTCTCGTCTGGAATTCAAGTCCTCGTCGATTCCGCTTTGACCCGATTTATTCGTCAACCTATATTTGAGGTTAGAACGTAGGTACACGGATCATTACGAATGCTTTCTCATAAGCTTTACTGTTTTTGCTTAACTAGCTCTCCGAAAAACTCCCATGGATCGTATTTCGAAATGAAAATCAAGCCATTTATGAGGTGTGCTCGAATCATGATAAGGCGGATTGACAGTCACGGCGTTTTAGTAGTGTTTTCGGAGGATTTGGCACAGTAAAAGCTTTTGCCACACACATCACTTAGGACTTGATTAAAGCCCCTCTTTACCCACTCTGCCCATGATCTAAACTTAGAATCAAGTGATTACTAGACGTTCTAGTTAAGGGCGAATAGATTTGTCAATAAAAAGCTCATCTCATATATAAGTTAAGGAAAAACGATTGTGCTAGGCAATAGAGACAGAGTGGGGCGTAATGGAATTATATTCACAACGATAAAAAGTTATCGAACCAAATCTTATAAACAAAACCTTCCATTCGAAGAAAATAACAGCGAATCTATTTTTACTACACCACCAGCGACCCATTACACGTGGTCACTCTAGTATTATGCTACCATTTCATCATTTGCAACAGTGGCAGCAATACCACACCAACAGCATCATCATCATCATCATCATCATCATCTCAGCTCAGCTCAACTCCGCTCATACAGAAATAACATGAATGCAGACAAGCACTTGGCATCATCTTATCACACATTCTGTCCAAGATAAACTCAAAAAGCAAATGAAACGAAAACAAACGCAATCGGCAAAAATTCCTTACATGACATGCCACAAAATGCGGATGCGCACCGACAACTTAAGGCCACAATCAAAAGAAAGACATTTTATTACGTACGAGACGCATCTCTCTTGTCTCTATCGCACTTCCAATAACAAAACGTAGCTTTGGGCTAAAAATACAATGTTTTTTTTTCGTTTTACGTTTAGGCTTTTGAACATTCAGTTCAGTTCAGTTCAGTTCAGTTTTGCAAACCAGAAGCTGTTTAAACACATCACAAGGAGAAGAGTGCTAAACATAAGCTGAACGTTGTTCATACGGTGGCTAGCTAAACGGCAACATCATCATCATCACCATCATCGTAAACTTTAAATGGAAATTATAATTTTGGTTTCGGTTTCGGTTTTTTGTCTTTGGCTTTTCGTTCGCATTTAAACGAAATGTTGTGTAATAAATAGGCTTTACAATGTGAAATGCTTTAGAGTACATGGCCACTTTACCATATAATCATGCCGATCGTTTAGCTAAACAGATTGCCTGTACGGCTGCATCTTCTTCGGCTCCTTGTTGGTCGGAATTGGTTGAATGGCCAATTAAAATAAAAATTTCGCTTTTCAATATCAATGTATCAATAATTATAGGTTGTCTATTGCATACCTTATATTAAGTACGTGCTTAAGTTATAATATGTGATAGATAACGAATTAAAAGAGCCCTTTTTCAGTACTTAAATAGTATTTTTACTATAGGGGGTCGATACATGAGGATTGGAGATAAATCCAGAGAAACACGTCTGGAGTTTAACCTGGTATCTATTGGATTAATAAACGGACAAGTTTACTATTTGCAGATAACATAACGTTCCTGTACGATCCGTTAGTGCAGCCCTAAGTACTCAATAAAAGGTCACGACCAATACAACGATGGATCAGTTACCTATCCACTGAGTACGCCGACAAGCACCTCCGTTGTCTACAAAAGGATGACAAAAAAGTAAGGAATCCATGGATATAAACAAGGAATATGTTGTTTTATCGAAATATAATGGACTACGATTTTTTACTTGGAACTACCAAACAATTCCTGGACAAGGCGTTAACAAAGTACTTTTTCCTTTTGTTCAAAAAGTATTTTTTCTCTTGTGCAAAAAGCATTTCTTCAGCTTATACTGAAAGCATTTTACTCTTTAAAAAGTTTGCATTAAAAAGTTAGCCCTTTTTTACAAAAACTACTCTTTTTTCATTAGCAGAAGTACTTTTACTGTGAAATTTTCTTTTTCAAAAACCACATTTTTCTTCGTAAAGATTGTACTTTCTTCTTTTATCATACAGAAAATTTTTGTCTCTAAGAAGTTTTTATTTTTACGTAATGAACCTTATTTTTTAAAAGGTACTTTATTTACAAAAAGTACTTTATTTACAAAAAGTACTTTATTTACAAAAAGTACTTTATTTACAA
>QOCX01000092.1:133065-262643 GCA_005959815.1 Sarcophaga bullata
CTGCAATTTTATACGATCTACAAAATAGTACCAAGAATAAGTACTTTTTATTTAAATTCAACCACAGTAACTAACCAATATTACCTACTAAAAGAGTAGCTAAGTCATGTAACAATAAAAAAAAACCCACTAAACAGAGTCTGATTTGTTTAAAGTGTTGTAACCATTTGTTGCCTAAATTGAACACCCAAAAAAAAAAAGCAAAAGTACCAACGAAAAATTTAAACATTTTTACAGTGATTATGCAGTAGCCAACACGCAAACTGGCAACAACAACGACAAGAACAGCAACAAATTAAGTTAAAAACTAAAGAAGCAAAGAAAGCGCGACCAATTGCTAATCATGAACAGGCCGATGATAACGTCATTGTGTATTACAAGCAAAATGGCAATGAAAATACATTAATTTTCACTTTTTTTTTTTCTTTCATTTTCTTGCAAACCTTTCGCCAGGAGTACCGTCAAACAACAGTGAGTAATACAATTACAAAAACAATACTCATATATTTAATTATGAATTACCAAAAACAAGAAAAATAAAAAGAAAACCAATCAACATTAATTTATGAAAATATGGAACAATTATTACCAAAGGCCATCACCATCACCATCGCCATCACCATCATAATCATTACGTGGCATCTTCAAAAGTAGCGCTTTATAATGAAACGTATTTTGTTTTGTAATGGCCAAACAAAGTACTTGTTAAAGTACTTTTATGGTAATGAGCGCAACAAATAAATTCTGTTGGAATGAAATGAATTGTTGAATTAATAAGAAATAATTGCAAGGTTAAAGCATAATTAATGAGTGAACACAAGTTGCTGTAATAATGAAGATGATGGTGCTAAAATTTTGCTAAAAATAAAGTGAAATTTGCAAGAAAGAAGAAAAAGTACTTAAAAAACAAGAAGCCGAAGATAAAAATCTTTCTTTTGTTCCACTTACATTTTAAATGGCAATTAAAGGGAATAAAAAAAATTTATTGCAAGAGAGATTTTTCTTTACGCATTCAAAATAGTTACTTAATCATATGAAATGTAGGGTACTTAAAGTAATAAATTAATGTGATGCGTGTGCAAAAAGGTACTCTCTTCATATTTTTACTTCAGTACTTAAGCTTAAAAATTCCCAGTATGCGACAATTAAGCTCATGTCCTCGGAAAGAAATTCCTTCACAATTCCTCATGTTTCGCCTAACATCCATCAGAATATTAAACGCCAATTAACTCCCAGTATAACATCGTTTATAGCTTTCCAGTCACAGCACAGTTAGCTGCATTAACACGGAACAGCACAGCATAGAATGATTTTAATTTCACTCGGTCCAATACATTTTTTTCTTTTCTATACTGTACCACTTCCCTCATCGCACACTTTTCGGATACCGTATCAGTCTTCTGTGTGCTTAGCCTCTATTATTGCATCTTTTTTGTAAGAGCTGAGTTACCCTAATCGCCTTGGGGATTTATTGTACTATTCTCAGTGCTTCATCAAGTGATATACTATCCAACGTAGTTTCAGTTCTTTTTTGAAAAAAGTATCAATTCCAATATCCCCAAATATAGATTCCATTTCGAAAGTTGTGAGAATCATATCAAGCTTCGCTAAAAATGCTACTTCTATATAAGGGATCATACAGCTCATGGACAGAGTCGATACATTCACCAACGAATATCAAATGAAAATCATGCAAGGAACCTCAGAGGTAAAGCAAAGTTCCACACTAATAACCTTAATACAATAAAGCAAACACTTTTTGAGGAAGGAATTGTTTTCTAAGAAACTCACAACATGGCAACCTAATCATTCTAGAACCTTTTACAATTGTCCACCTGATCGTCTGCTTTAGATAGAAAAACTTGATTAATTTAAGCTGAAACTAAAGAACGAAACAAGAAGATGGAGGAAATGTCATGGAGTCCTTGAAAAACCGAAAAATATTAAAAAAAAATGATGGATTCGCTTGATACGGGGCATCTTAGTACACTGGTATGCTATAAACCTTAAACGACAAGTAAACACATTTTCAGAGAAGGAATTGCTTTCGTGAAACTGTACATGGCAACCCTATCATTCTAGAACCTTTTACAATTGACCACTGATCGCCTACTTATTTAGAAAAACTTGATTATTGAAACTGAAACTAAAGAACGTAACAAGAAGATGGGGGAAATGCTTTGGAAGTCCTTGAAAAAAACAAGTCCCAGAAAAAAAACAATTATTTCTTTCAAAGCCTTCCTTTCAGCAGACTTCAGGACAAAAACTCTGAGAGTAAAATCAAATTACCATGCAAAGTTTCTCAAATCTGTCGTTAAACATCTACACTAAACAATAGGTCCCGCCACTCATGGACACACACTACATGAATGATGTGAGAAGTGAGGTTGTAATCCCGACTAAAGGGTTGTAATGACCAATTAAGTAAGTCCCATCAGTAATTGGTTTGAGATGCAGATCTCAAAGGCCTACCTTTATCTTCGAACTCTGTATAGTTGACTTATACACCTCTGGGTGTATCTTGATGAATTGTTTTGCTGCTTATATTTTTTTTCTTCGTCTGGTAATACCACCAAATCTACTGCCATAAATAAAGGCCATGTCTTGTCCTCTATATTTTTATTAGTGCCCATACAAATTAACCACAAAGTGGCATTTATCACACGTTACTATTACTAAATTCGTATAACCATTGGAATCTTTTTGAAAATTAGTTTGTTTTTGGAAACCACACTGCTGACACAAGATTCCCTTGGTGTCTTTAACGTCTGTCGATACATTACACCGATATGTACCATATTACAAAGGGCATAGGGTAACGGCTAATTGCTTTGATTTTCATCTCAAGGAAGTTTTGCATTCTATTGCAGGCATATCATAATGATTCTGCTTCATAGTCAATCAATGCTTAAGTAAGACTATATTGTTTGGAACAAATGTGTTGAAGTTATCGATACCAATTACTAAACTTACAGCATTTCATAGTTTATTTCATATTTTCCACTATTATTGGCATGAACAATTAAAATTTAAAGAAAAAAAAATAGGAAACTAAAGTGCCTTTAATAACTAATTTCTGTTTTTCACATTGTTGTACTCTTTTAAACTCAATTGGTGGAAGAAGGAAGGCTTAAATAGTTAAACGAGCATCTTACAAGTACACCCGAACCAACCAAATTTATATGCAAATGCCATCTCATGCCATAGAAGATTTCACAGGTAATTTTATGCATTTGCCAAGTATGAATTAAGCCAATCACTTTTGGTAATAATCAGCCTTCTTTGTTTTACTTATAGTTGGAACAGACAGACGGCATTACCTTATTCTGCTGTTGTTGCTGTTGCTGTTGCTGTTATGGCAAGTGCAAATACAAAAAAAAGCAGCATCTTGAGTGGCAGCAGTATTGATATCGTGCTGCCGAAGAATTTGTTGTTATCCCAGCACTGCTGGTGGGCATGTTCAGCATTTTAATTGACACAAATGCGGATAAAATAAATCCTGAACAAAAAAAAAAAAAAGAAAAGAAAAGAAAACATATTTAGAGCAACAGTGGCTACAGTGCCATTACCAAGCAGAGACACTGTTAAGCATTGAATCTTACCATACTTGTCTGTCTGTTCTTCTTTTAATGCAAATACTACACAGAGATATGAACAGCAACAGCAGAAAAAACAAAAAACATCCCAGGCACAGGATGAAGAATTTTTAAAACTTAAAAGTTCCGACTTTAGAGAGCTCAACAATGTTCACAGTTCTGGATTAGGATTGTTTTTTCAAGGTAATTAAGACATTTTTTCTTTTGTGTCTTGCTTTTTTATCTTTTTTTTTTTTCTTTTGAAAGTTTTAGCTGCCGTAGTTCAGTATGCCTTATGTTGCATGCTGTTGGTGTCGTCTTTATTGCTGTTGCGCTGATTTCTTTGCTTTTTTTTTTTTGATGTTTTGGTTTGAAACATAAAAAGATAATAAATGTGAGAGATTATGGGGCGTAATGGAAATTTAATGTTCAATCAAATGAATTTCATTTCGTTTGCATTTCATGTTCGAAACTAATTTTTGATTTGTATTGATTTCACTAAGGTGAGCATCAAGAGAAATTTAATGCCACTATTAAACAACATTTTCTGGGTAATTTAAAACATTGTAAGGTTACTCGATTGCATCATGTTTAGAGGATTTCATTTGTATCCATGACAGTGCCTACTTTTAAAATCCTAAAAACTTTATACTTTACTTGTAGAGCAAAGTCCCGCAGGCGCTTTTACTTATACAGCCTTAGTAATTATGACATTGTGTTCCCGATTCAGGGACCTTGTCAATTTCTTTTCGCTATTCTACTCTAGAAGAATGCTGGATATAGTGTTACTAGTTACAAGGCCAAACAGATTTCCGGACGTTGCTTTCAGAACTCCAATAAACCTTTTCAATAGTATCGTGGCCTTTGGTGTAATAAATTCCGTCGTATTTAATTGAATACATACATACATACATAATTGGTCATTACAACGCTTTAGTCAGAATTACAACCTATTTTCTTACACCACTTATGTTGTGTGTGTTAATTTTATACACATGTGGCAGGACCTACAATTCAAAGTCAACTTCGAACAACAGATTTTTGAAAGAGTTTTCATGGCAAATTTTATTTATTCTCAAAGTTTTTGCCAGTAATCTGCTGAGAGGAAATAGCTGAAGTTAACTTATGACCTAGGGTTTGAACCGTTGCCTCACGTCTAATAAGCCTACACAGTACCTACTAGACTACGGCTACTTCATTTAATCGAATAAGCATAGGATTAATCTTGTTGATTTACATATGCTTGATAGATTAGAACTCAGGCTTTGCAAAGAATTTGGGACTGACCTAATGCAAGTTAGAATTGACTGGATATCCAGAGAATTGCTGGAACACAGACAGTCAATCATGTCTTTTAATGATAACGTTCGTCTAGTGTAAGGCTTCCGATTTCGTTTCACTGACTGTGTGTTGGCTTAAGTTAGCTTATAACTTGAAACACACAACATCGGTGATGCTAAGCTAGGTGGGAAGCTAGGTTGTAATGACCAATTATATATGTATGTAATTAAGTGGCTACATATCTAACATTTGTTAAGTACTTTTGCCCAACTGGTCAAATGCTACGGCGAAAAGTTGCTCACCTGGAAGATTACAGAACAAAAACGAGATCTGGAGGCCCAAGTGCAACCTTTATGCAGTGACTGAATATATGATACAGAGGTCTGTACAATCAACCAGACGATGTATCAATTAAATGTTCGCCCTTCCCAGAAAGACCTGAAGATTTTCGTTTACAAAGTGCATCAATTGCTATTCGTTGATCCCTATTCACGGAACACCATTTGCTCAACCCATAAAACATCTTCACCACGGGACTGACAACTTTTAATTGAAAATCATCATGGGAAGCAAGGGTTAGTTCTACCTTTATGAATACGTGAACATGCAAAAATATTGCTTCAGGGAGACCGAAAATCCACACATAAAACACGAGTAGCCATTGTAACCGCTTACTGCGTATTGTGTTGCAGTAAAAACAGTACTGTGAACAGCGATAGTTACAGAATCATGCGCAATGGTTTTTTCTTTCACTGCTGGACCTGTGTTTTAACAGAATGAAGCAATACGAATGGAGAAACAGAATGGAAAACAGAATGGAGCAACAGAATGGAGAAACAGAATGGAGCAACAGAATGTTTCGCCTAATTTATCGTTTTATTGATTTGTACTGTTCGGCAAGATCGAAAGATTTAACAGTTCATGACTGCTCTTTCTGGAAGCGGCTTTAAGGCACGCTTTTTTATCAACAAGCCACAGAATATTGGCTTTTTTCAATGAAAAAGACACAATTTTAGGGCCAATTTGTAAATTTACAAATGAAGGCGAAGCACGAAACTGCGCCAGTCTCTAATCTAAAACTTTGTGAAAGACCACCTCGTGCAAAAGCCATATTTCTGCAAACGTCCATCGCTTTTTATTAAAGTGATCTTCACAAGTTCGTTGACAAAAAACCACAAGTGAGCAAACATGGAAGAAAAACAATTTCAAATCACATTCTATGTCGAGTATAAAAATTAGCCGCGTCATAAAATTATAGTGTTACCATCTTTTTTTTTTTGTTTTTGTTTTACGTTGCTTTAATTGTTTATATTTTTCAACAATATGTACGACCACAATTAATATTTATTTCCCGCTGTTACTTTATTACAAGATCTTCTTCTCCTTGAACTTCCTTACTTGTGGCTATTTCTTTCAACACCCATCGTAAATTGCAACACGAAGATTCTATTCCAGCTTAAGATTAAGAACAACACTTTTGTTTAAACGTCCTCCGTATGTGTGCTTAATTATGACACCACCAATCTATTCAATTATTTACAGCCAGAGGATAATTTTTCTTCTCTGCCCAGACACTTTTCTTCTTCTTCTCAGCCTAAGACATTTTTCGACCAGGAAGACAACTATCAAAAGAAAAAAAATGAAACCCGCATGGTAAAGTAAACATAGAGATGTGGGGTATAAGGTTGGTTGGTACTCAGGCAAAAGGAAAACACATGAAACATTTAATGAAAAATAACATTTTCAGTGAAAACACACGTAAACACCTTAAAAAAAAAGTGCAAATTACTCTTCAGTTACAACAGTTACAGCAGCAGTTATTGGCTCACTGCCACTAGAAGAGAATTAGCAGTAGTTGTAGCCAAAGATTACATAGGAAAAGAGGTGCAACATGCACCATGGTTGGCTTAAAAGATGTTTGCTTAGGAAGAAAGAAATAAAATGGAATTGTTTTTCTTTAAAGTGCTTTTAATATGAGATTTTTTAGTTGATTTTTAGTTTTTATTTGGATTTGTTTTAAAATTAATTGCTCTCATGTTATAGCATTTGTTCAAAAAAAAAATTAGTAGCGTTGGTTAATTTTTCTAAACCCGAGTGAATGGATTTCTTTTAAAGCAGAATGAAGTGAAGTTGGCAATAAAAGTAAATAGTTTATAAATCTTTATACGACATCGAATGAGTACAGAATCTCTTGATGTTTGTCGACAAGTGCAATATCAGTTAGAATATTGCTTTGAAAATAATCTGTCCAGATACTGATACCAACAATTGCTTCTAGAAGCTTACTCTTAAGAAGTTGCCCACAGTCTACTAATAAATTTGATGGCTAAAGAATGCCTGTGATCTAATATTTATTGTTATTGTTGAATACAAATGGAACTGCATTATTTCTTTCGAATTGGTTATAAAGAAACTGTAGAATTATAGCCTCCATTAACCGCCAGATGTTGCCAAATTATTTAATGCACTATACCGCTTCAGCCGAAAGTTATTGGGAAAACAATGAGCAAAAACTTATGCGTGAATTTGCTGAAAGAAATATTTTTTAATATTTCGTTTTGTTCGAATTATCTGAACCAGGCATTGAATCACGGCCCCTGGTCTCGATGATTTGGTTGTCGGTTTACGTTTTAATTCTTTGCTCTGTTTCAATTTCATTAGATAGGTCTACAATCGCAGATTCTGGAATGACAGTGTTGCCAACTGTCCTTGGCTTAAAACAATAGCATCTGCAAATAATGTATTTGATTGTTCTTGTGGATATGGTGGTGAAAAAACATAGTCAGTGATTCCCTTTCATTCTCAAGAGGTGGTGATTTCTAAAACAATTTGGAAAAAAACATAATCAGTGATTCCCACTCATTCTCACGAGTTGATGATTTCTAACCAACCTATGACAACCATTCTTATTGTTATCTTTCTAAAGGGTCAAAGCGTTTTCTTTTCATTAATTACATAACTGTGATGAAAAATGGTGTACTCTTAAAAAGAGTAGCTTGAGAGAGCTTCAGTTTGTAGTCACAACTATAAAGAGTTAGAACGTATTAAAAATAGGTATTCATTTCATTTTCCTCCCTCATGGTTCATGCACCTACTGAATCTAACTTAGGGTTTGTGTCCAACTGAATGTCTTGCCTGAAATGTGAAAAACTAAACCCCATTAAAAGTTAGTAAGGTTGGCAGAACTTTAAAGGCCTTGAATTTTAGGTTTCATTTTATCTTCGATTCGCAGTGCTATTCAGTCTTGCTATTTGCTCCAAACTTCTTGTCAACTTCGAATATTATCGATATATGTCAGACGATGCCTTGTCAACTTCGCAGATCTAGCCATAGTAATTGATAATCCCTATCTTAGTGAAAAGCCTAATGAATCATTGAAACGAAAACACTTCTGAATCCACTCCTGAAGAGGTCTTTATTATTTCCTTGTTTTTAGGCAGAAATTCTGAAAATTTAAGAATATCGTAATCAGTATCAAACGATAATTTGCCATTGTTTGATACAACAAAGCCGACCATGATGAAATGCAATCGAACTAAAACTGTGTTCAATGCTAGGTTAGGTTAGGTTAGTGTGGTAGCCCTGATGCCAAAAACTCACTTGAGCACGCATAGCGCCCCGTAGTGACGCCACCGGTGAACGCAGTCCTTGTACTGACCAAGTTCTCCAAATCAGGGGAGAAGAAATTGGTCAGCGCAAGGGCTGCACGTGTTCGATGCTATATTATTGCAATTTATTTTCAAATTAAAATTTGCGTATATTGCTTCGATAATAACCAGTCAAATTTAGAGTGTAGAAACCTTGTAGAGCGATTAGAATTCTTCCGATATTGTACCTTATCTCCTTCAGATCCAAATACTTTAAATGTCTAATTATTCTTGTTAATATCTCCAAAATTTGAAGTCGTCGTAGTCTATTAGGTAGTGTGTTGACTTATTTGACCTGAGGCCAGGGTTCAAACCCCCAGGCCAGACATCTCCCACAAAAAGAAATATGAAAAAAAATTTTCGGCGACTTCCTCTCAGCAGATTTCTGGCAAAAACTCACAAATCTGTCCTTCCGATACGACTTTAAACTGTAGTTCCAACCACTCATGTATATAATTAAACATACAACATATGTAAGTGGGTAAGAAGCTAAGTGTAATCCTGACTTAAGGGTTGTAATGACCAATTATGTATGTAAGTATGACTATGTATGTATGTATGTATGTATGTATTTATGCTTATGTATGATGTGTGTGTATGTATGTTATACGTATGTATTGTATGTATGTATGTATGTATGTATTATTGTATGTATGTATGTATGTATGTATGAATGTATGTATGTATGTATGTATGTATGAAAAATAAAAAAATGTCTTGCAATCGAACAATGTCAACGGGACTTATCAGCAACACCAACATCGTAACACTTATTAAAGTTGAAAATGGTTGCGTGACTTCGAAAGTTCTGTTGCAAGAACTTAAAAAAACTTGACGTAAAAAAATAAAATACCGTCTAGTGAAATAATTCCACTTCGATTTTATTTTCCATACCAAAGCAACAGAATGAAATACAATAAAAATAAATTAAATTCAAGAGAGAGAAAAAGAACTACTACACATACATACAATATCAGCCAACACTCCGATACAAAAGAAGGCGCACAACAGTCAAAGGCGTTGGTCATGTTGGATGTTGGACACAAAAATCAAACTCCTACAACATGGTCATAAATTAACCGGACATCGAAATACTGTGATTATGAAAAATTAAAAAAAAACAGAAACAAAAACAAAAACAATAAAACATTCACTGGAAGCTTACACAGGCACACTTTATCGAAATGATTGTTGGATGGATGGCTGGCTGCTTGGCTGGCTGGCTGAGTGTTTGGCTGACATGCAAGAAATTTGATGAATTCTAATGCTTTGAAAACGGGTTGAAAAACAGAAAAAAAACACACACACACACACAGAAATTCTAAAGGAATTTGAAAAATTGCGTGCCACAAACTAGTCCATCAATTTTTGTATTAAATTTAATCATTTTTCTCTGTTCAAATTCAACAAAATATTTTTAATGGGTCACTTAGAAGTGTTACAAGCACACAGCGATGGGAAATGTTAGGGGCAGGCTAACTTAGGAAATATTAAAGGACAATTGTGTGAAGTCAGTTTGGCTCTCTGTTCGGCTTGTAATATCTGCAAATCAATAAATATTGCGACAGTAATGTAAACAAAATTTTTTTTATTGGCCATTACAATCCTTTAGTCAGGATTACGACCTAGAGTCTCCCACCACCCATGTTGTGTGTGTTAATTTTATCTATGACTAGGTAACTTTTACCAGTAGAGACGTAAACAACATCTTACATTGTGGACAACATCTTACATTTTCGAATATGCGCTGTAGCTAGCCCACCTCTGCCATGAGGAGGCAGACAGTAATAAATAATAATTAATTGTAGTTCTGTTTTAAAAGTAATAATTTATTCAATTAAATGTTTAGGAAAATTAAACATGCAAACTCCAAATGCGTTCATTATTTCGTATTCCTTTAATGGCTTTTTGTCCTACAAAAGTAGGAAAAAAAAGTAATTTTTTTTTGAATTGAAAAGGATACAGCCAATCAGTCAGCCAGCCAATTCAGTCAACCAATCTACTATTAAAGTTTTAAATATGCAAAGCATAGCAAAAAAAAAAAAGAAAAGAAAAACAGACAGAAAAAGCTTTAAACCTCCAGGCTTTCAATCAAATTCTGTTACTGTTGGCTGTCTTTTTTGAATTGATTTCTTACCCGCATTTCAGGCCCCAGACCAGCCAAACATTCAAACTGATGCTGACAATTCGATACTTTCAAACGTTATTCTCTTCTTATTTTTTGTTGTTTTTTTTTTTTTTGTTTTTGGTACAAGATAAAAATAAAAATAAAATTAAAATAAATTTATAACGATATTAAAATTGAAAGAAAAATTTATAACCCCAAGAAGTCGCTTTAATGTTTCATATCCTGCTGATTGCAAATTCGCACAAATAATTGTTGATAAATGATCCGCTGGTCCGGCTGCATTATGTGAAGGTTCTTATGGCTATTGTGGGTTTTTGTTCATGTTTAAAGCATTGTTTTGCTCACAAATAAAGATTTAGTGGGGTGTCTCCATCACAACATTAATGGTAATTAATGCAGCCGCATCCATAATACACACAAGACCGTAAAGAAAAGCCAACAAATTATGCGTTCATACGTCATTTCATTTGCACAATGGGCTGTATACGGAAAATTTTTAATACAAAAAGAAAAATTCAAAATTTTTCTTTTTTAATTGAAGGAAATATTTGGAAACACTATCTCCCAAGAACATCTTTCCGTTGACGAAATCAACAACAACTACTGTGCACTACCAAAACGGGGATAATTGTGGTCTTGAGTGTTTGCAGTGCCTATGCATCATATTGAAGTCGTTGTAGTCTAGAAGGTAATGTATTGGCTTATAAGTCATGAGGCAACGGTTCTAATCCCAGGTCAGACATCTCCAACAAAACGAAATATTTCTTCGGCAACTTACTCTCAACAGATTTCAGACAAAAACTCTGAGAATAAATAAAAATTGCCAAAGTTTCTCAAAAATCTGTTGTTCGGAATCTACTTTAAACTGTAGGTCCCCCACTCATGTGTAAAATTAACGCACACAACATAAGTGGTGTGAGAAGCTAGGTTGTAATCCTGACTGAAGGATTGTAATGACCAATTATATATGTATGTACGTTTGTATGCATCGTATCAGGATATTTTTAAAAAAAATTATCCGCTTAACTTAGTCAACCTATAAGAAGGAATATCGATACGATATTCTTTAGTCGGACTTGCTAAAGTGTAGCAAACGTAAACAGTTAGAGTGATTAGGATTCGCGCTAAGCAGAGCAGTTTAATATTCGTTGGATATTCTCAGTTGTTTGAACAAATTGGGGAAGAGACTATTCAGCACTTCCTTGGATTCCTTAGCTCTGGAAGATAGCGTAAAACTATAGTATCACAATAGGCTTTTTGTGACCAAAGTTTGTCCATCCAATCTCTTTAAATGGACAGCCAACTCTATCGACCTAGCTTTGGAAGATCGAATAGCGAATTATTTAGAAGATTTTGGATTTCTTATGGGCACTACTTTACCTGAATGATTTTCCGTGAAACATGAATTTTGATGACTTCGACAGGAACTGTCATCGATTTATTCATTATTCGTATCTAAATTTATTTATTCGTATCTAAATTTATAATCTGTTACTGGTTAACAAAAGCATAGGAGAAGGACTGCTGGCCTAATACGAAAAAGTTCCTTCAGAAATCTTGTTCATTTTTCTGTCTTCAGAGCAAACTTTGCCCACGGTGCAAAACTTGTTGACAACAGTATGTCCTGTGTCCGTATTTTAACCAGTTTTGAAAGTGTCTTTGGCAACAAATTACCTTTAAACAGTAAAGAAAGAAAAAAACCCTAAAAAGTTTTCTTTAAAAACCGCTCACCATAGATCTTATTTTTACAGGGTTTTTCTGTCTTCTTCCTTACGTACTACCACCAGCAAAACAGCAAAAGGAGTTGCTTATGATGTTGACAATACCATACCACATTCATTATCAATTGCCCAGTACCATTGTGGCTTTTTGGTTTTTTTTCTCCTGTTTTTTTTTTGTTGTTGGGTTTTGGAAACATCCATAACAAAAGAAAAAAAAAAAACTTTTTTGTTGCGTTTATGGCATATCAAGTTCAAGAAATAAAGTCAGCAACATTAAAGGTATGTTGCCGTCAATTTGTGCGAATTTACAATGTTTTTCATAGTTTTTCTTTTCGCATATCTTTTTTTCTTTATTTTTTCTTTTTTGTTGCTCTTTTTCTTTTTTTTTTTTTATTCAGTTGACTTCAGTTGCCTGGTCATGCCTACGTTTCTGGCTTGCCATTACGGTTTGTACATATTTGAGGTTATGTTTTCCTTTTTTTTTCCCTTTTTTTCTTTTTTCCTTGATATTCTATATGTAATGCCATCATTTTCTTACAATACTTGTTAAGATTTTTTTATGGGCCTGGTTTTAGTTCATTATTTTTTATGTTTCGAGAAAAGTTTCATGCCGACGACCAACCATATGAGTTCGATGACAGACCGAATCCCTTTTGCTACATTTACAATTAACTTTCCATAATTCACTTGGTACGGCATGGTCTAGTACATGACAGGCAATTGCAATTGTGTCGGTTTGTATTTGTATTGGTATTCGTATTATGACCAATTTATAGCCTTCGTTTAACAAATTTTACTCTGTATGAGCGCATATGTGAGGGCGTTGTTGGTTGGATCTTATTGCTTCAGTGTAAATATATCATTAATTAGCGGCATAGCCATGATAAGCTTAACAAATGCAATTTCGAAACGGTTACTACAACTAATATTCACTTTAATGGCTTAAAATTTAGTCTTTATGGGCGTAAATTACTTTCGAAAACGTTTTGCATGCCTGTCAGTTTCATTTCATTTCATACCATTCACTATTAGAGATTACAGTCAGAGAAGTTGGGCTACAGTACAGCCTGACCGAAGCTTAATGGTGATTGCCATGTTAAAAACCTCTTTGTAATGAGACCCTTAACGTTAATGGTTTGAAGCTGATTCCATTATAATTCTCATACATTTGCCATAGGCAAAAGCGGAATATAATCACTATGTGCCAAACCCGAACTGGGACAATGCTGTCTTCTGTTACTAGGAAGTTTGATTATAGGTGACGGCCAATAATAAATGAGTGTTCCAACAAACAACAAAACTATTTGACTATCAATCCTATTTTCGCCATCATTTAAACGGACTTAATACCAGCTAACGGTGATTATAAGTAAACAGATTTCATAATCTAGACGATATTCTAAATGATCATTGAAATCCAAACGAATGATTGAGCATCCACTCGTGCTAGTAGTTGGCGCATAACCGTAGGGTCTCCCTTTTTCAGGACAGGACAGACACTGAGATTACAATCGTTGGGCATACTTTCCTCTAGCCATATTTTGTAAATAAGCTGGTGCAAGTGCCCTACCAACTCATTACAATCGGTTTTAAACAATTCAGCGGGGAGGCCATCAGGACCTGCCGCTTTATTGTTTTTAAGTCGCATAATCGTGTCTTTGACCTCTTCATGGCTAGGTGGCGGAATATCCACGCCGTCATCGTCGATTGGGTACGGAACATCATCTCTAAAGGCGATATCGGTATCGTTATCACCTTGTAGCAGAGTAGAGAAGTGTTTCCTCCACAACCTCAGCACCCCCTGCGGATCTGTAACCCAGGTTTCCATTCTCATCCTTGCAGAAGGACGCTCCGGGTTTATAACCCTCGGTTAGACGCTTAACCTTTTGATAGAACTTTCGAGCGTCATTCCTACATCTGTACATCTCGACTTCCTCACGCTCACGCCTTTCCTGCTCCCTCTTCTTGCGTCTGAAAAGACGTCTCTCCTCCCTTCTCCTCTCTCTATAGTTCTCGACAATGGCTCGCGTAGCGGCAGACTGCAACGTTTTCTTGTATGCGGCGTTTTTCGCTGCAGCTGCCTCGCGACACTCCTCATCGTACCATTGATTCCGTTGGGGTGGGCGTTCGAAACCAAGGACTGTTTCCGCAGTAGTGCGCAAGGAGTGGGAGATGTTGGCCCACAATCCACCAATGTCGCTGAGATTAGATAGGGAACGACGGAGCTTATCTGAGAGTTGAGCGGAGAACGCCTCAGCTGTCCTTTGTGATCGCAGCTTTTTAACGTCCAGCTTTCGCAGTGTACTAGAGCGCGCGACCTTGAGGCGTTAATGCGCATCGGAACTTGGCTGCGACAAGGTAGTGGTCCGAGTCGATGTTTGGACCTCTAAATGTGCGCACATCTAGTATACTGGAAACGTGCCTTCCGTCAATCACATATGAATCGATCTGGTTGGATGTTGATCGATCAGGGGACATCCAAGTGGCTTTGTGGATGTCGAGATGCTGAAACCTGGTGTTACATACTACCATGTTACGCGCCGCGGCGAAATCGATCAGCCTCATACCATTGGAGGTAGTGTTCGCGTGGAGATTGAACTGTCCGACAGTGGGACCAAAGATACCTTCCCGCTCGACCTTCGCATTAAAATCTCCGAAGACGATTTTGGCGTCATGGGCCGGACACTTATCATACACGTCCTCGAGTTTAGCGTAGAAGGCATCCTTAACCACATCGTCCTTTTCTTCCGTCGGGGCGAGAGTACAAATTAGGCTGATGTTGTAGAATTTTGCCCTGATTCGGATTGTGGCTTTTCTTTCGTTCACAGGCGTTAAGCCAGATACAAGATGGCGAAGTCTCTTACTAACCACGAATCCGCATCCGAATTCGTGTTTATCAACATGACAACTGTAATACACATCGCAGGATGCCAGCCTTTTGCATCCTTGTCCTATCCATCGCACTTCCTTTATGGCAGTGATGTCCGTCCTACATTTTATGAGGGCATCCGCCAACTGGGCGGAGGCGCCTACCCTGTGAAGGGTACGGACGTTCCATGTGCCTATTCTTAAATCGTAGTCCTTTAAACGTTTGCCGTGGTCGTCAACTTTTAGGGGGATCCTTATAGAGGCTTGCGTTAAGGTCTTCACTGGATTTAATATTTTTACGTGGTGGGTTCCAAGCCCTACGCACAACCCAAATTTAACGTCCAGTGGATTGGACTTCGCTGCACGCATTAGTTAACATCTAGCGGGTGCTAGAATGCCATCCAGAAGGGGCCACGAGGAGGCTGCGTGTCAACTTGAACACAGCAAGAGAAGGATCGCCCTGTTGGTCGCCACGTTGACCACAGTCAGAAACTTTACCTTGTTTGCATGCAATCCATCTATCCATTTGTATTATTTTAAAAGCTTTAAATAGAATGTATTGGATTTCAGTTAACGATATGCACTTGCGTTTGTGTATTTTGTAGTGAGCGACATATTAAATTTTTTTCTTCTAATTCTTATCAAAATGAATTCTCTTTTGTATAATATTTCTAATCATCATATACGAAAAGTTAATTTTGAATTGAAATCAAAATCGACAGCCTTTTTTAAAGGCACATTAAGTTTGAACTTCAAAGAGTAGACATGTAAACAAATAAAATTGTTTTATTAACAGCAAACAAAATTAAACTTTAAAAGTGTTGTAATTTTAATAATTAAAACAAAAATTATATTGCATTGCATTCAGTAATAATAAAAAAATTAACAAAAAAAAAAAAAAAGTTCGCTTAAAAACATATTTTCGAAGCAAATAATTTCATGAAAAATAATCATGATGAGTGGTAAAAAAAAAAAAGAATTGTTTTTGTTTAATCAGTGTTCAAAAATCAATACTAAAAATAATTTGTTCTCTTTTTATTGTTGTTGTATTAATTATAAAATATTTATTATCTTGTCAATGATAATCCGAGAATGATTTTTAATTTTTTTTTTTAATGATTTTCAGTAAAATGTCGCACTGTATTATGGCATTTAGTATTTTGGGGTTTCGTTATAAATTATATGTTTTGTATTAATCTCAATATCACTATTGTTGATATGATCAATATTAAAGTGGAACAACAGCAACAACAACTACCAGAACAACTAGAACAACAACAAGTGGCATTAACGTCACTGAATAATACATTGACTACGACGGTTGAAGAAATTGTAAAACAAAATGCAAGTACAATACATACAGAGGTAAGCATTAATCAACAAACGATTAAAGATTATACGTTAACACATATATAGTAGTGGTTACAAAAATAGCACACAATTATATACCACATACTAGATAGCCTTTATGAGACATTTAGTTAACATTTTCCAAATCGTTTACGAAATACGGAAATTATTAAGAACCATATGAGTTATATGAAGTCGTCGTAATTTAGTAATTAGTGTGTTGGCTTATTAGACGTGAGACTAAGGTTTAAACCACAGACTTCTTCAACAAAACGATGTCTAAAAAATATTTTTTCGGTTACTTCCTCTCAGCAGCTTTCTGGCAAAAACTCTGCGGGTATATAAAAAATTGCCATGAAAAGTTTCTCCGAAAAAATCTGTTGTTCGAAGTCGACTTTGAATCAAAAACTGGCCAGATTCATCATTAATATTCTGTTGGTGTGAGCAATTTCCATAGATCTCCTATCGTTTGAAGTCGACTTTGAATCAAAAAAATCTAGTCATGATTCATTTTAATATTCTGTTGGTGTGAACAAATTCTCCTTAGATCCTCATCAGATATAATTCTGGAATTTAGAAAACAATTTCAAGTTAACGTTTACATTACAGCTTTACATTTTTGCATTTATTCAACTAGCGGCGAACTATGTTTTTAAGCCGTAGAAAAGCACAGACTTCCATGCAGGCATTATAAATTCGGCATTTACTATCATTACGTAACGGGTGTGACCGTATTTTGTAACGGGTAGAACAGTTTTTAAATTACTCACACTGAATTGCATGGTCAGACATCACCTATTGTGTCTTCTTAACATGATAACACTTGTCTTAAGCAGATGAGGTTGTAACGGGCGTGATTCTAGATTGTAACGGGTGTGACCGTTTTCATTAAATCATAAAAAATCAACGCAAATAATTTAATACAAACTTTTTTTCCAATTTTCAGTTGAAACATAATCATGGACATTTTGATTGGAATGAATACCAACAGGGCTTAATATTGGGTTCATTTTATTGGCTAAATTGGTTGACTCAACTGCCTGGTGGCATATTAGCGAAAAAATATGGCACAAAATTTGTATTTGGATTATCAAATGTCGTATGCTGTTGGTTATGTTACTGTATACCATTGGCTGCCTATTATGATTATCGAGCACTTATAGTTCTCAGAGTCATACAAGGACTAATAGCGGTTAGTATGAAGGGAATACATTAAAGTAAACAATTTCATATGTACTTAATTCAGGGTTTTACTTGGCCTGCTATGCATGTCTTAATTGCCAAATGGATTCCACCAAACGAACGCAGTAAATTCGTGACGGCCTACTTTGGCAGTTCTATTGGGGTGGCATTTTCATATCCACTGTTTGCCTATATCATGCATTATATGTCTTGGAGATGGGTTTATGATTTTTGTGGTATTGTTGGCACCATTTGGTGGTTTGCTTGGTTGCTATGCGTATATGATAGTCCTGCAAGGCATCCGCGAATAACAAAATCGGAACTGAATTACATACAGAAATCCTTAGGAAGCTCTGTTCAACAAAACAGCAGCAATAGTAGTACACCATGGAAGGCTATATTAACCTCCAGACCTGTATGGATGAATGTCATAGGTCAATGGGCAGGTGTATGGGGTCTTTTTACGCTCATGACTCAATCGCCAACATATTTCAAGATTATACACAATTGGGATATACGAGCGGTAAGTATGAATGGGGGAATGGGCAATATAAAGAGTTTTTATAATTTTTATTAACTCTTTTCCAGACGGGCATACTTTCGGGCATACCCCATATAATGAGAATGATATTCGCTTATGGTTTTTCATTGTATGCAGATTATTTGCTAAGAACCAATAGAATGACGCGAACCAATTTAAGAAAATTCGCCACGGCTGTATGTAAGTGAAAAGGACAGTTTAAAGCAGTTTCCAAATATATTCCCTTGTTTTCCTTTTTACAATAGGTTCCATACTTATGGGCATAATGGTATTGGCTTTAGCCTATTTTGGCCATAACCCCATATGTGCCGTGGTTTTTATAACTGCGGCAACAATGTTTCAAGGGGCCGGTTCTTCTGGTCCTTTATCTTCTATGATCGATATTGCACCCAATTATGCTGGCATTATATCGGGTATATGTGGTACCATAGGCAGTTTGCCTGCCTTCATATCAGCCTATTTGGTGGGTGTATTAACGTTAAACAATGTAAGTTCTCTGTTGATTTTCAATATGGATTTTGAACTTATCTTAAGATATTGATATTTTAGCAAACCTTTGAAGCCTGGACAAATGTCTTTCTCATCTGTGCTACGGTCTTAATAAGTTGTGGCATTCTGTATGTCATATTTGCCGATTCAGCACTACAGAAATGGAATGATAATTCCGAGCAAAAGGACGCCAAAGAACTGCAATTGCTAGGAAAGCATGAAGAAGCTCAGAAAAATGGTTGTAGTGCTTAAAAAAACTTTTTGGTAGATTTAAGGCCTAGAGATATTAAAGTTAATCAAATTGTTTTATTATAGTTTAAGTTTATTTATTGTTGTTATTGTTATTTTCGTACTTAAACAAATCCTATAATAAATCCAATCCTCCATACATCATTTGGTATAATTTGTATCAACTTGAAAACTATTAGTTTGCCTAGCATGAGTAAGAGTGTTACTTAAGCATTTCAAATAAAAAAAACGAAACTGTAAAGTTAACTGTCAATGACAAACGTCAGAACAAATTGCAAAATGCTATGTATTGGGCGTGTTACAAACAGGCGACCAAAGCATTAAATTGGTGCATAAAATGCATAAATTATGGCATAAAGCAAGTAAAAGTTGTTTTTATAGAACAACTAAAGCAACTCTAAATCAGTGACTCAGAATGCTGTCACGGTGACAAACTTAGGTTATAACATAAAATGTTAGAAAAATTAGAATTAATTATGGGGATAGCCGGTTCACTCCATAACCACCAAAAAGATGAAGGAATTCTCTTATGTTTTACATTTCTATCCTCTTTCTTTATAGCCATTCAGTTGCAAAACATGTTTTCCACGGTTTCGTCCTTCTTTTGCAGATTTCAATGCAGCGCTTAAAATTGTTATTTTTCAGTAGTCCTCTGCACACAGACATTCATCTGCTCCGGCAGTGTCCCGTAATAATTGTGACAAATAGTGCAATACACCACTTTAAAAAATCCTGAAGTTTCATTATCGTGTTATGATGCTATCTACAGCATAATCCGTATTTTTCAGAGCTGACCCCTTAATAAGTCAATACTATCAGTCTGTATTGAAAACGATTTCAACAATCGAGCATTCACACAAAACACCTGTGAGATTTCTTAAGCCCATTTTGGAGATATCCGCAACGAAAGACCCAGCAAAATACTCGATTTCGTTAGTATAGCAATTGAATATACGTTCCGAAACGAGACAAATACAATACGGCCATGGATTGCCAACTCAGCGAAAGCTACACTATCCAGACAAATTTCCGGACAAAGTCCGGAAAAGGCAGCGGAGTTTTTACAACAACAACCACTACTCTTCCTTCAGGGGCTAATGTATTTGAGAACAAAACGAAGACATTTAGCATTCTTAAATCGCATTAACAGGCAGCCTCTATAGCTTAAGACCTTAGTATCAATTTGTGTAAGAAAAGTACCAAGTTCATGATGAAGGTAAGACTTTCTTTCTACCATTTTCTAACACCAAACCATCCCCTCCATACCTCAGAGCGAGTTTAATGTTATCAATATACATCCAACTTATGATGAAGGCTTGAAACTGCCATTCTGCTTTCAACCTTTACTTTCCCTCAAAGTTTAGCATGAGTATTTGGCTCATTGGGCTGATCAATAAAAATTTATGTTTCTCTATAGAAGTTGATGTAACAGCGACTCTATCAAATCACTTTTTGTAGACTTACCTCTTGCAATGGGTACAATATCTATTCACCTTCATATCCTCATTACAGAGTCTGAATTGGATTTTATCTAAAACAAAGTATTAAAAAAGCCTTTTAAATATTAGAAATCTTTAATAAAATTTATTTTCAGCTTAAATAAGTAATTCTCTACAGTCTTTGTCACATAAAAACAACATTTTTTTTATTTAAACTTATTTAAACTTTAAACTTCCCAAGGTAAACGACCCAAAGGACATTCTTTCCAATTATGGGCCTCGTCATCTACAAACAAAATCGAGAATAAAATTAGTCAAGTATTCCATTTTTTATAACTAAAATTTATATTTACCCGGCATAAGTGTCCATATGCCATATTTTTTACGTTCTTCATTTATCTGCATGTCTTTATCACCTAATTCTTCATCCAAATCCATAGCTTCCAAATTGTCAGTTTTATTAAGTTTCTTTAATAGATCCTGAGCTGTAAATATTTTATCGTCGCTTTTATTACTTTTTGATTCCTTTTCATTTTCTTCTGATTCAATATTTGTTTCGAACATACAATCGATTAATGAAGTAAATGTTTGAATTTCAGTTTTACTTAATGCCGGTTGTATCAAGGGTAAAATGCTGAAAGTGAAAAGGAAGTAATTACGAATACATGTCTTAATTAAAGTTGTTCAAGTCAATACCTTTTGAGTATGGGGGCAGTGTATTCATTTACAGCTTCTAAACGATCCTCGACAAACTGACGTTCAAAAACCCAAACCCATGGTCTACGAAAATGATCGCCTATTATAAGAGTTCTCTTCATATCAATGCCACTATAAATAAGTAATTCTCTGGTACCCTCCGATATTTGAGTTAAATCGTTGCTGGCAAATGGAGCTTCCTTAATGGTGGTGTTCTGCAATTTAATTAAAGTAGTTTTAAAATATATGAGAGGAATTAAAAAGAAGTTCTCTACAAAACTAACAGAAATATTTAAAATTACTTACCGCATCTAATTCAGCTTTATACATTTTCTTGCATTGTCGAAACGCTTGGAAACCTTTTGCTATCTGTACAGCCCAAAAGCTTGCCCCATGACGTTTACTTGCTTCAGCTATAGGATTTTCCGTAACTTCAATTAAAGCTAGAAATAGATCCTCTATAAAACCATAAACAGCCATCATACGAAATAATGTTTGTGTTACGCTTAAGACAGATTGTAAAGCTTCATCAGACGTATGTATTCCAGCCAGTGTAAAGAAATAACGCATTTTCAAAAAAGCTGCCACATATATTTCTATCATATCCTTCATGGAAACATCACGTTTTACCAACTGACATAGCTGCTGGGCAATAAGGTCAAAAACACTTTGCAAATTTGTTAATTTATGCTGCGTATAGAAATCTTTTAGACTATGAAACCGTTTGCCATGCAAATGACGTTTAAGGGTTTTAATATTGGTGGCACCTTTCATGTGGCCCTCTAAGGCCGAGTCATAGATTTCAAAGAGTTCTGACACATTTTCATCAAACTGCGTTTTATCTTTGCGTCTAATGTGGGCAGCATCAACGTCACTCATCGTGTTGCGTTGTGAGACCCAATAATAGTCATGCAGCCAAACAATACAATATTCAGCGGTATTCCTTAACACTTGTAAAGGTGGCAAAACCTGACCGTGAGCACATATATGCCTTAAGTCTACCACAAAGGATTGAAGGCCCAGTTCTTTAGCTGTCTGATACATGGTACGCATATTGTGTGACTGCATTATTGATGACATAAAATTAAAGAAACGCGTAAAAGCATTCGAATATAAAATTTGTAGTTCATCTGGGCAAAGTGTTGTTTCTGGATTATCTCTCATTTGAACATCTATGATCACACTGGTAGCCAAAACAGCTGCCGGGCATAATGTGCTGCGTCTTAAATTCCAAACGCGTATTTGGCTTAAAGCTTTTTGCCTTGTTTCCAAAGAATTTTGTTCCCCGAACAGCCAGTCATAAACTTTATTAAATTCCTCACTAATTTTGAGAATGATTGCAATATTCAATAAATTTAGTCTTTAATAAATCGTACTTCGACTTACACATTCTTCCATGGTCCAACCACCGTCCTCCGTTTAATATTTTCATTGGAGTTTTTCTGTTGTTCGTCCACAATCGTTCCATTCATGTATTCATCCTCTAAATCATTATTTTCCAATTGCATACTGATTAATTATTTATTCTTAAATCTCAACAAAACAATAAACAAAAATATTAACACGTGCAACAGCTGCAAATGTCTGTAGTTCATACTGTAAGTCAATGGCTGTTGTTTAACAGCCAGTGTTAAATTAACAGTCCGGAATTGTAAACAAGCAACAGCTGATTTTTAGAACATGCCATTTAGAAAATAGTAGTGCCAGACTGAAAAATGTTTGATTGTATTTAGAATTTGATTTAATTCCGTTAATTTGAATAATATTAGGCTTAATAAAATTCGTTGCATCAATTTTCCACTAAATTAAAGTCCTTATTTAGTATAGTCAGAATAATTACAGTATATACACGAATTTATTGAGATTTACATATGGAAACTTACAACTTTTTAATACAAGGATAATTTATCGAATACATATTCGAAAAAATTCGATTAGTTTGCTATTAATTATTCACTTCCATGGTACAATTTTTAAGTGTCTTATTTTTTTTTTATTTTAGTTGTTATTTCCGACCTCTTCATCCGAAGAATTTGCAAATAAATCTTTATCTTTAGCAAATGGTTCCTCAACAGCCTTATTAACATTCTTCAAAACATTAGATTGAATGCTAACTACTTTATCCAGCGCCTGTCTTAAATACTGTTGGCTCTGATTTAATATTAATGCCAGTGGCTGTATATGATAATCGTAAATACGATAAGCTACTTTGTCTACATTGAGTAGCTCTTTAATATCTTTGGTTTGTAAGAGTTCACACAGCGAATCGGGTAGCGAGGGTGAACTAGATAAAGAGTCTAACAATTCCACAGATGGTGTATTATCTGGTGTTATTACACTAGTCGGCAAGGATGTAAATGGACGACTAAGTCCAATGTCTGTTTGTAATTGCTGTTTGAAGTGTGGTGGACAGTCATTGACTAGCATAAACTTAGACATCAGATCTTGTGTTGATTGTATAGGCGTTAAAAGATTTTGAGAATTTGCAAATTTTTTGAAAAATTTCGTTGAAGGCAAGGGTCGCCTTAATGGTTGATCAGTCTCTGGTATTTTCAACTTTCTTTTGTCCTGCTTTATAGGCATTGTAGCATTTTCCGGTAATGATAATCTTCTATTAGGTCTATGTATTCCACAGTTCTTTGTTTTCGATAAAATCTCTTCGGAATTCATTTTAAGCACAGTTTTTCTATAGTTTTTTTTCGAATCTTTAAGTTCGTAATGTTTTTCCAAACTATTGGCTTTATTCCTTCTAGTGTTTGTATTGGGCCAAATGGGTTTTTTGAATGCTTTCATTTTTAATGTTGAGAGTTTTGTTTTAAATGGATTCCGTTTGGATTTTTTATTAGTTTTAGTAATCTTTTTAACATCTGCACTCTTTGTATCCGTATTCGAAATTGCATTTGAAGTTTTATCGTTAGAATTTTTTCGGAAAGATAGATTCGTCTTTGGCAATTCAGCTTTTAGGTCATCAATTTTAATTACTTTTGCAGGAAGATTTTCCTTTAAAATCGAAGTTCTCTTGTTACAACGTTTGATCTGCTGTTCTTTTTCTGTTGAATGTGCAAAATTTTTACTTGAAATAAACTTTTTAGTGCTTTCCTTTGATCTGCAATTATTTGAGGAGTGTACTTCATTAGATTTCAAACTAGTGTCTACTATAGTTTGTAAATCGTCACTTTTTGGTTTACTAGATGTGGTATTAATTTCAGTTTTTAACCCAGTATTTTCTAAATCAGTAATTCTAACTCCATTTGCTTCAGTTATTTTATTTAGCGAACCTTTAAGCTCCTTGAACTCTTTCAAACAAACAGTTTCAGGCAAACAGTTACCATTATTTATTTTGGCAATGATTTTATCTTTTGTTTTAAAATTCTTGCGTGATCTTTTTTTATTTTTACAAATTGTGTTTTCCTTCAGTTCGATTCGGTTTACCTCCTGGGTTGGTTTTAATTTTAAGCCTAAAATTGAAGGTTCTGGGAGAAAAAATTGTATTGTGATTAGAGTCTAAAACAAAGCTTCGAACTACGAACAAATTCGTTACATAGGAAATCACATTTGTATATACCTTCAGGAATATTATTTTCCACGACATAGCTTTCTTCTTTTAAACTTGTTAGCGAATCATGTATCCCCTCTTTAAACGTTTCTTTTATTGACTCTTTTGATTTTTTAGATAAATCTAAAGGTACGTCGTGTTGGAGCTGTAGTCTCTTATCCCAAAGAGTTCCATTTTGTTCGCAAATAAAAGTCGGATGGACTTGTCCTAAATCTTCTGTGAGCAGAAACTCTTGTGTAGCCTTAGTTTGTAATCCAATTTTATTTGAACATTTCCCCTTTTTCTTGTTATTGACTTTGTCAATACATGAGTTCAAATCACAGAAGCAAAAATCATTTAAATCAATTGATTGCTTTTTCGACTTGTTTAAAATCCTTTGAGATCGTCGCAGAGGTTGTGGTGCAAAGCTTTTAATGGCGGAGCTAACTGTGGAATGTTAGGAATGGAAAACGAAAACCATAATAAATCTTAGAATTTATTTTTGCAAAAGGAATTTTGATTACCTTTTATTAAATCCTCCACTTCTGAACAATAAGTGGCCTCACTATCACTTTTGGAACACATTTTAAAACAAATTTTTTTCTAAACGATCATAATTAACGAATTTTTTACTTTTTTAATTAAAACGAAGGTTAAAGTTATAAATATACTGTTTTGCGGTCGTTACAGACCAATCTCAGAAAACTTTATTACCGCCTTAAATATGTAAACAAATTAAACGTTATCATACCATTGTGTATTGCACTGTATAGAAAGAAGAAGAATCACTATAGTACTTTTAAGTTGTTTGTATATTGTAATCCAAATCAATTTTTTTGCAAAAGTTTGTGAACAATTATAGAGACACAAATAACGATAAAATGTCGGACGACAAGCAAAATATGGTCATTATAAGAGATCCCAATAAAGCAAACAGTCGCATATTTGTAGGTAATTTGCCTCAATGTACCCGCGAAGAATTGGAGAGTATATGCATGCCATACGGCAAAGTACTGGCCTCCTTGGTGCAGAAAAATTTTGGTTTTGTTCAGTTCGAGTCTGAAGAAGTAGCCAATAAAGTAGCGTCAGCACTTACAAAATCTACCTTTAAGGGAAATACTATCACAGTACGAAATGCTGGTGCTTCGAAGAAAAATCAACCGAATCTTACGTCAAATAATAATGTAGCCCCAAACATTTGGCAACCACCAGGACAACCTGCCATGCCAATTAACGCAATGGGCGGTGGACCTATGGATAATGCTGACCAATCCAATTACAATGATTGTGAGATTATTGTTGTGGATCGTAAAAATACGTAAATATTTCAACGCATTGTTTAGCTTGGAAACTTAATTGTTCCTTCTCTGGTTTTTATAGGAAATATGCTGAAATGATAGAGGATCGTTTGAAACATTTAAATTTAAGAGTTGATGTTCTTTTTCCCAAAGAAGAATTTCCTTTGGGCAAAGTGGTAAGTTTTTATCAATTTATTTGCTTATAACTCTGTTTAGTCACAACTCGAGTTTCTGTTTCAAATTAAACACGTTACGACTCGAAATTTATCACTTATTTTAATATGTAAAAAATCTTTGTAAACCTTACTGAAAACGTTTATTTATCTTCATTCTAAATTTCTCCTAGCTATCTAATATAGCTTCGCGCGGGTGCCTCTATGCAGTTCTTGTGACAAATCAACATGAGGAACATAATAGCATAACGGTGAATATATTGTATGGACAACCAGCGGAGCATCGTAACATGCCTGTAGAGGACGCCATTAAATTAATAGGTGATGATTTTCGCAAAAAGTTAATGCGCGATAAAGGAATGCCACAACAACGAAATATTGTACCTCCAGCAATGAATATTCTACCACATTTACCAAATCCGGTACCCATAATACCTGCAAACGCCTCTAATTATATGGCACCCCCGCTAAAAGAACGTCACCCCGAAGCAATACAAACACTGCTCAATTTATTAGCTTCAAATATGCCACTAACAGTTTTGCAATATGATCGTATTATTAAATATTTAGAACAGAGGCGAGAGTTGCAACTTAAAGTAGAATTAGGAGATGCTGCTGATGATATGGAAAAAACTGTACCGGATCCTGAAATTGAATTGCAGAAGAAAATTTTGAATATCCTTAATAAACCCTCTGTAGCGGAAACTCATTATGAGTTATTATATCCCACGTTAGAAGCAGTGCAGGAAGATCCCCGTATGATGGAATTGCTAAGAGATGTTAGAGTGCAAAGAGCTTTAGATTCTTTAATGGATTCCAATTTAGTACCCACCATTGAGAATTTAATGAAATTTTAAATAAAAATTATTCATCTTAATTTAAAGCTAAACAACAATTAACATATTTTGTATCGGCATATAAGAATCTTCAAAATTATTTTAAGGCCAAGAACGTTTCGCCTCATTGCCCTGGTATTTGCCACGATATTTAAGACCAGTCACTAAAGTTGAACTCTTAGGGAATGCAGTTTGACCATTAAACTTGGTATCAGTTTCTGAATTAAAACGAACATAATCATACTGTATATGCAAATTCTCCGGCAATTGCATTTGTTTCAAAGCGTCATATGGCACCGTAGTATTAACTGAAGTTTCGTAGAACTTAATGACATCACCTGTAAAGAGGAAAGATTGTAAATGAGCTACTGTAATCGTCAGATAGATAAATTGCAATAATTAATTTCTGTACAAGCCAGATTTCCTGTTCATCACTAGTTTTACTCACCAACTGTTTTTAATTCGTGTACTTGTGAGTTTGGGACACCATGTTGGAAATCAGCAAAGCAGGCTTCCAAAAATTTAAATTTCTCTTCTAGGCTTTTTAAGCAGTATTCCTGTTTATTGGGAATTTGTAATGTAGCGCAGATGGAGCGTACCTTTTCAGCAGCATTTGCTGGTGGGTCATAAGGCTTCAACGGTCTCAAAAATCTATATAAAATCAATATAATCATCAAATATGAACTAAAAACCTTGTGTTTTATATTACCCCTTATTGCTTAGAGACTGTCCCATAGCCGCGATTTCTCCTCCTGTTTTGGCTTTGGTTGAATAACATCTTGACCAAGTGCTCTAAAAGTGAGAGTAGGGAAAAAATTAATCAATTTTTATAAATGACTCGCATACTGAATACTTACACTCCTTTGTAATAAATTGCCTATAGTTTTAGTTAAATGTACTTGCATTTTAATTTATAGTTTCCAGAAATAATTTCCAAGTTAGTGCGGTTGCCAATTAGAAAATAATGAATAAATTAGTAATAACAGCTGCTTAGGGAAAATGTTTAAGAAATAAACTTGGCAGTACTTTTCCTGTAGCTATTTACTATAAATGATAACACAGGCAATATTGCCAGGAGTTAAAAAAAATTGTAACCAACTTCTGTAATAGAAATTACCAAAGCAAAAAAATAACCGAATATATTTAATTATTAGTTTTTTTCTTACAAATTTTTCCCGATATAATGGACTCTTAACCTTTCGGACTAAGCAAAAAACATTATAAATATTTCGACAAAGAATTTCCTGTCTATTAGTAAGTTTCAAAGTAGGAAAAAATTGATTTACAAATAATTTAAAAATGAATGCAAATTTTTCATTGATTGTTAATTCCTTTTATTTTTTATATATGAAACAATATATTTAATTTTTTTGATGCGGAATAAATAGAATTTTCTAAGTAATGACAACACTACGTTCGTTGAATGTACATACTTCTTTTATTATATAGGGTTTGTGTATCCACTAATTGATAATGCAGAGCAATATGTCAGTACTTAGTTCTCAGTAATGTCATGAGCTTTTGCAGTAAAGGTATTGTGTTGAATTCAATTTTATCACACCGAAGAAGCTCACCACACCTGGAACTCATCACTCATAAAACTCACCACACCCAAAACTCACCATAATTGAAACTGACATTCTATCCGGACTAAACGGAATCTGACCGAATCCATCTTAAAGTAAGTAAAATACCGCACACACACACACAAGCTAAAACTCCCCTCAACCAGACACTCACAAACAAACGCATTGAGAAAAAATCCACCACACCAACGTCAACAACAAACAACACATAAGCCAATTTCTTAGAAATAAAGGGGCTTTAAATTCATTTGTACAAACTGGAGACGGAAAAATGATATCTGAACAGTTACAAGGCTTGTTTTTCTTCGAATTTTCCAACCACTACAAGTGTTGAATGCCTTTCGAGTTTGATCACTTATTTGAATACCACTGTAATGAGTTATTGACAACATTGTTTATATTCGGCATCCCATTATTTTGAATAATTGTAAGCGAGTGAAAGAGATAACTCAATAAAACACTATCTCTTATTCTGTTTTTTATGACATTTTCACAAATTTAGAGCGAGAGGAATTGAAATCAGTTTGGTTTTAATTTGCAGCAGACAAACTTTCTGTGAACTTGAAAACAAATTGCACACGAAAAGTAGCATAAAGTGCCCACAAAGCAATAGAGACTTTCATAAGCAGAATTAAATATTTAGAAAAAATAAAAAATTTTGCTGATACGTTTGTAAATCAAAGCAAAAAAGAGTATAAAAAATTATAGTGATTTTATGACAAGGTTACACAGATATTTGGCATTGTTGCTACAGTGCGTGTGTGTATGTGTTGTGAATAGATGTAAGTCGGTTTTTTCGTGCTCTCATCAACGTACATATATTTGTGTGTGTGGGTGAATTTTTGCCGACAACATGGAAGAGAGTGACGAATATATACAACTGCATCATTGAAAATGTTGGAGAGAAAGAGAGATGAAGTATATGTTATAGCAAATAAAGAAATAAGAATTGTTAACAAGAAAAAACGCAATTTTATGCGCTAATTGTTGCTTTAAAAAATTAACAAATTAGAAGAGAATTTTTGAAGTCGTAATGTGAAATCAAATATAAAAGTGTGCGTTTAATAATAGTTAACGGAGTAAAAAGGATATTTAAGTGTTACACGAATCGGAAGGGAAAGTTTTTCACTGTTTGTTATTGCAGTGAGGGAAAATCAATTATTTTTATCATAGTGTACGTGCTTAAAAGTATGTACGGCTTTACAGTGTGCGAAAGTGTGAAAGTGTGTGTATACTGTATTTGTAAGAAATGGCAACAATGATCAGTCACAGTTGCAAAATGAAAAAAGTTTCGAAAAAATATTGTAATTTTTAACAAAAAATTAAAAGTTTTCTTTAAAACTAATAGAGAAATTGAAAAATAATTTACTTAATTGATGATATAATTGCCAAATTAAGGATATGATTAATATGATGAATGTAACATTACTAAAAAATACAACCCTGAGTAGCTGTAGGTAGTATAGTACAAGAAAAAAATCTGTATATTCTGCTCGCCAACGCCATTTTCAATTCTATAGCTGTCGCAGTCGTAAACGTCATGTCGCCAATGTTGCTCTACGCGTTTTACTAAAAAATATTGTTCCCCTTCGTTTTATATTTTATTAAATATTTAAAGAAATAATTTATTACGGTAATGAAAATATCAAATGCTATATCCGCTTAAGGTGTTTTAATATGAAAAAATTACTAGTGGTAAAAAAGTGATGAAAAATGCGATACAAAGAGATATTTAAAAAAATATCGATTAGAAAAATCACAAGTGAATGGAAAGTGGAGCAAAAATTGTTAATGAGCAGCTAAAAAATACACTCAAAAGAAAAAATGTCAAAAATAAATAAAAAAAAAATGCAAATAAAAAATCCTAATAAGGTGTCTAAATGAGTAAATGAATATGAATATATAGAAAATCATAGAAAAATAAAAAAAATTATAATCGTAATGAAAAATATTCGATCGATTTTAAATATCAAAAGAAAAAATTCCTATATGACGCGTAATTTTGCAATTTTTTTATTATGTTCTCTTGCTATTTCCGTTAAAAGGGAAGAAAAACATACAAAAAAAAAAAAACAGAGCAGAAGACAACTTTGAGTAAAAAAGCAATAATAAAAGCAACTACAGCAAGGCAACAGCAGAAATAGAAACAGCAGCAGCAGTTATACAGCATAAAGTAGAAGTTCATTTGTTGTTTTTCTTTTCTTTGCTTTGTTTTTGTGAATTTTATCTCCCTCTCTTCATTTAGTTTTACAGTGTGAGCAAGAGAGAATGTTTGCTTTTTAAGTTCATATCAGTGTTGCCATTATTATCCAATAGTGGGACCGATTGTTTTCTGTTTTACAAACTGTTTCGAACAATGAAATTTTTTTCGAGTGAAAATTATCGCTTTTGGAAAATAAAATGAATTTTCAAAAATTTCAATTCTGTAGGTTATCCACACATTTTTATAAAGTATAAAAACAAATTTGTATTGAAACGGAAATATTTTGGAGGAACAATTTTTTTCTAATAAATACTTTTAAAAAGATGTTTTTTATACAATTGCATTGAATACGCTGAAAGTAAGGAGACTTTACTAATTGTGGATCTGTTTTAAAGACACATCCAAGCGAACGGTCATGGAAGTATTTGTATTTGTTTGTAATTCCAATGTGGTATAGTAGTAGTCATAGTATGTGGTGGTTACACAAATAGTTGTTCAACGGATTTATCGTAAAAATGTATATACTTTCCTTGCAATAACATCTTTAGTTGGAGATTATTCTTTAAAGCAAATACAACATTACTATATGAATTTTGCGCAACACAATTGTACATACATTTATGTATATATTTATTGTATAAAGAAATGATTCATCTATCATCAAATCTTCTGAGTTGAGCTAATTTACTAACCGATCATGAGGATCATGTTATTTATTTTCTAGAAATACATATTTCCTTTGAGTTATTTACGTTAATGTATTTTGAAGAGCTTTCGGTTTTACCCTTGTATAGGAAGAAATGTTTTTATATAGCATAGGCAACACTGATTAGTTCTCTTCTTCGTGAGCTCGTTCAATAAATGTATGGAGGAGCATATGAGTAGTGTTCATTATTAACTTTGTATACAATAAGTTTGTTGCAGAAATAACAACAACTGAAGCTGTGTAGAAAAAGAAAAACAACATATTTGTTTGAAAATGTCCGTATGAAACCAGCAAACAACCGACGGACAAACTACTTTACACCACCACCAACAGTGATTCAGTAAATTGGTAGAAGCAGTAGAAGTATATACGTTTTTGTCTTTTTCTCTTTTTCTTTCGCACTCAAATATGTATGTGTGTTAAGCAGAAATATAAAACACAAAATTTATGTAGAAAAGTAAAGAAATGCTAAAAGAAAAACTCTGATGAGCTAAGAGAATAAATACAAATACTTAGATTTTATAAAAGGAAAAAAGACGATAAATATATAGTAATAAATAATAAAGTGTAATATATATTTATTTCCTTTTTGTTTATTGGTAAAATTTTATACTCATCAGACTTTTTAAGATTTCTTGGTTATTAAAATTGAATTCGTTAAGAAGGTAAACAAAAAGAAAAATAACGCAAAGAGAGGAAAGTGTTGCCATTAACAGAAATTATTTTTTTTTTTTATAATTTCTCAAAAATTTGTTCACTCAACTGTTTGATAATAAATTCACCAAAAGGAAAATTAGAAAATAAAAGACAATTAAAAAGGAAAGTAATTTTAATCTTAAAAATAAAAAAATTGGAAGTAATTAGTAAATCTTCTGTTATTGCAAAATCAAAATTCGTTTATTTATGTTTTTGATAACTATCATTTTGGTTTAGGATACGTTTGAAATGATCTGTGCGCGTCCCTTTTTCAAATACTAGTTAAATTAATATTTCTAATTTCTGTTAATGATTTGAAATCAGCATAATAAAAACCTGAAAGGGCTCAATAAAATTTTGCCATAACTATAGTCCTAACCTACCAACAATTGCACGTCAATTGATTTTTAATTATTACATTAAACTTAATGCTTCAAAATCTTGATTTTAGTCGCCATTTTTTCAGACTTCGTGAACTTTTTCTAATTAGGAATTCCGTTGGAAAAAAATTCAGATCTTCATGAGTTGTATGGACTCTATTCCATACTTAGCTGCATTCTCAAATAGACTAAAATATAAATATTGATATTCTTCAATGTTTTATCTTGCATCGACAATGTTTTTAGTTAACCACATAAATATTTATTATTTTATAAAAATGTGGTTTCAGCATATCCACAAATTTGATAAAAGATTTTAATAATTTTTATACGGTTCTGCATCGAATTTTAAATTGGTCATTTATATCATTTCAAATGTGTAATTTTTGTCTGACACTCGCCTCTTTTAAAAGAAGTGCAACATCAACCAAAAGAAAACTCCAACATTGAGACTTCTCCAACATTCATTTATATTATATAGACCAATTATATATATAATTATATACTATTATATAGACCAATCCTGAAATTTTACCAATGTTTAGACTTAACATAAAATTTTCTTATTAGAACTTAGATAGTAGGAGCACTATACTTATAAATGATTGGCTTTCAAATTAAAATTTGTATTAGAACAGAAAAACGTAAAACTTTATATTATTCCGCTACTACTACTTACTTTTTTATGCTTGGCTGATATTTAATGATTATTTGTTGTTTATTTACTTTGTAAGATAATTGTGATTCTCATCTACATACAGTAAATACAATGGTTATTCGAAAAATAAATAGCTCCTTTTCTTCCTCTCACGTCTAATCTTGTTATAATTGTTATTGTGAGCTCCATTGTAAATAAAAATAAAAACACAACAACAGCGTACCTTGTGTGCATAAACATTGTCGTATTATATATCTTTTTATTTTTGTTGTTTGTTTCTTTGCTCTGTTGAAAAAAAAACGTCGGAGAGAGCAGTACTGGTACATCTGATGCGTTCAGTGTTGCCGTTTTTATTAATTCAATGAAAATTATTTGTTTCGTTCGCATACAAAAATGTACTTTATTAATTTTTGATTTCTTTTCTATCTCAAATCATTAAACGTTCTTCAATTTAAAACAATAAGCTTTAGGAGCGACTGTGAGTCTTATAACTTTTTTTTTATTAATTCCCTGTTTTTCTAAGACAAACGAATACAGGCGAACGTATGTTTTTATGGAAAACGTAAAAAAACTTTTAATAATGTTTGTAATTTGTCGTTGGTCACACAAAAACAAAATTTTTGGTATAAATATGTTTTTAATGACTTCTCTTCAAATTTTGTGCTTGTTTGCATGTAAAACAAATACTATTTAAACAAATACTATTTAATGAGTTTTTCTTAATAAAATCGCTAAAGGCGCCTCGTTCTTATTGAAGTAGTCTTATCCACCCAACCAATTGTCACAATGCCCATATTGAATTTGAACATTCATGTCTTACATTATCAAATACTGTTACCACAAAATAGTCAACTCAATAAAATGCGTGCGCGCAATATAGTAGAAAAATCGTTGATGGTTTTTGAATAAAATGTTTCTAAACTCTTGATTTACCCGAATTTTTTTTATTAATTATTATTTTATTTTAAAACAGTACACGCTCAGCAGTTTAAGCTTTTTTTCTACCACAAACTATGTTTCAGAACAGTAGATAAATAGGCTTCACTTAGTTTTCACCAATTTGACACTTACTTGAAGTGCAAAAGTTAAATTCCATAGCTGACAAAAAAGCCAAAGCACGTCGATATTTTTTAGCACCACTTCATAACGAGATTACACTTTTTATTTTCGTTTTCTGTATCATTTTTTTAAATGATTAAAATACTAATAAAACTTTATACGTAATAGATAGTAAAAATTCTTCTACATTTTTTGTTATCCTGCGTGAAAAAAAAATCAGCTGAATTTATGAATACGTTTATAAAGTACGGCCTATTCGCATATTTTGACTTCATTAAGTATTCAGATTATTCAAATTATGCTTAGTTTGTATTGTAGAAATTGGGTTATAAGAATTATAAATATCTGGCAACACTTAGAGATTATGCATACGTATAAATGTGTGTGCATGTTTTTATTTATTTACTTTTTTGCCGTTTTGTTTTTCTTTTAATTCATGGTATAATAATGTGTGTTTTCATTTTTTGTTTTGTGTTTCTCGAACTCTTGTGTGCGTGCATCGCCCTCGACTTGATTTTATGTTCTCACATCGCACACCACATACGACTGAAACCAATAACAATAGATACAAAAGAAACTTAAAAAATTATGTGTAAAAGATACTACAAAAACAGTGTAATTAGAAATGTTAAGAAAGGAGTATTACACAGTTTTAAGGGCTTAAAATACTATTTTCTACAATAAATAATTTAATATTAATTTAATATCAAAAAAGCAAATAAAAAAACATTTTCTTTACAATAGTTTCTTACTTGTTGATTTTTATTTTTCTTATTAATTGAATATTATCAAGATTGATATTAAAAGAATTACAGATAATAACAAAAACAAATTACATATAAAAGTAGAAGTTTTAATGATTTGTCATTCTCTATTCATAATCGTTTACACTCACACATAATCAGAATTAATTTCAATAATCTTACAGTAGCATTTTACACTCTTAAAATGATTCAACTTGTTTTTGTATTTATTTTTTTAATGTAGTAGTATTTCATTATGCACTGAAAATATGGCAACTCTGCTAAATGTTGAAAAGTAAAAACAAAAACAAAAACAAAAAACGTAAAGAAATAAAAGACAATAAAGCAAAATAAGCAAAATTTCCATTGTGTAGACAATCGATGTCGTCGTTTCATTCGCTGGTTGGTTAGTAGTCGAGTTAAGTATACGGTTTTAATAACATTTGAATTTTAAAAATATTGTAAAATTTGCACAATATTAAAGTAAAAAGCAACATTTTTCAAAAGTTATATATATAAAATTTTAAAAGAATTAAAAAAGGAAAAACGTATTTCATAAAAAAAGGGAAACATTTTTCAGTGTTATTATCAGCTGCAAATATTTAGCATAAAGATAAAAAGAAATTATAAAATTGTTTGTTTAATAAATGATATAAAAAAGAAAAGTGTTTCAAAATAATAAATATAAAAAAATAATCTTTGATTTAATATTTAACAAATATAATGCTTAAATGCAATAATGAAATAATTGATTTCATAAATATATTTTTATTTTCTTAACGTCATCATGCCTGCCATATCCACACATCTCTCTTACAAAGTTTAATGGTTAGTTGCTATTTGGACCGATTGCTCGTTTCACATATGAATTAAAATCAGTAGGATAAGAAAACAAAACAAAAACGAAGAAGAAAACATTGTACAAACTGTAGCCCACTACTACTATATATACTCAACATAATATACAGTACTGAAACATACACACTCTTACGCACGTTTATAAAATTTTTATTCAGTACTAGAGTGTAACTTTTTTTTTGCTTTGCTGTCTACGGCGATGATTTTTTTTTACCAAAGCACCCAGGCAGGCATCAGGCAAACACAATATATTCATTTAAATAAAAAAAAAAAATACTCATTTATTTCTTTGTGTGGTTCTCTCTCTTCGTCTCTCTTAATTTGCTGCTCTGCTTTTTCTCTCTGCAGTAATATAAATACAAGAGTTGTTTGTTTGTGTTTGTACTCAAAGCAGCGATAATAGCGAGCAAAACAAAAACATAAATAATATAATATAATAATATAAATCAAAACAAACAAGGCATTTAAGAAATAACAGCAAAAATTACAATAACAACACTGATACAAACAAAATAGTAATAAAGGTTGCCATTTATTTATTTATTTGAAAATATTGTGTGTGCGTACGTAGGTATGTACGACTTTATATAAATGCAGTAAAGATTGAAAATTTCATTATCATAAAAAAATGACACGAAACAACTAAAAAAAAAATAATAATAAAAGTAAACAAAGAAAGCAAAATAGTATACACGCGTACATATGTTTTTTATGTTGTGATTTTTTTTTTATTATTTATCTATCTATCTATCTATTTAGCGATGTTTGGTGCTAAATTAAAGTAAAACAGCTTGAATTAAAATTGCAGTACATCAACCAAATATAAAAAATAAAACAAGAAAGAAAAACAAAAATAAATTATTAAAAATTATCACATGAATAACAACATCTATCAAATTCCTCCTACCTTCTTTTCTCTTACCATCAAATGTCTGTCACTTTGCAAACACTTCTCTACTGACTGTCCAAGAGATGAGTGTTAATAATTAATGTATGAAAATTTAAAGTGGAGTGGCATTTAATAAAACATGAGACATTAACAAATAAGAAAAAGTAAGTCTAAATGGCTTAATAAATAAAAAAAAAAAAAAAAATTCTTCCAAAAGAAAATATTTTGAAAATCTTTACAATAAAAAGAGAAGAAATATAAAAAAAAACCTTTATTGAAATAAATCTTTAACTAAATTAACCCGCAAAAATAAAAGCAAAAACAAGGAGAGAAAAATAAAACAAAATTTCAACGCCAAGCAACAATTGAGAAAATGAGGAGCTGTTGTTGTATTACAAATAAAATCTATGAACTATGACGCATCAATCACATCAGACAAACGGCGCTAGTTTGGAGGATTGCCATACAAACTTTTTTGCCTTGGTGAGTAGCAGTATGTTATTGTTATTGTTTTTATATATTATAGTAAACGGTTTCGATTATATTGATTTCATATATTGATTTGTCTTATAGTTTCTCGTCGATCACAGTTTGCAATCTCTGTGTAATCATCTGTACTAAGACTGTTTGAACAAAATGAGTTCATGTGTTTTAAATAATTTTTAGTATTTTAGTGTGAATTCAGAAGTACTATTCCATACATATATACATACATAGTTTCTGAACTTAACCCCTTGATGGTCGTATTCATAGAATATAAAGTATGAACTTTACCTGAAATATCTTCATTTCCATGTAATAAAAATAGTAGTATGATAGACAAAGAACAGAAAACTAATTTGTTTCTTATAAAATTGGGTGGCATCTGAATCGATGTAAGAATAAAACTTCAAATAATTTTCCATAACCTTAGAATAAATTTTAGTTAAAGGTTTAGCTTTGGAAAATTTTAAATTATTTCCGGCAACACTGTTGTTTTGTTTACTATTTCTATAATACTACTCCCTCCCACTATCTCTCTCTCTCGCTTATTTGTCTCTCACACAACTTGTAATAGATATTTTTTTTTTGATTTTTTTGTACCATATTTTTAAAATAAATAAAAAGAAACTTGTTTGTCGACTTTATTTTTATATTATTTTTTTAATACTAAACATTCGCATGTATGAAAAGAAGTTTATTTATTCATATTCCAACTATAAATAAGAGTACTTTGTTATATGAGTATATTTTACATACATAGTATTGTTTGTTGTATACATGAGTGAATTTGTCTCAATATAAATAATCTGTTGCACAAATACAAAAATAAATAATGAGTAAAAAAATGAAAACAAAATACAAAAAAAAAGCAAAAAAAAAAAGACATGAAAACACGATAACAATAAACAGGTGTTGTTGATTTAAAACTGTGTTCTTTTGTTTTGCTTTGTTTTTAATTGAGTGAATGTTTTGTTGTAGTTCTTGTTGCGATTGTTCATCTGTCTTATATGTACATACGTAAATTTATACATATTATTTCTGAATGAGGTTCTTCAGATAGATTTAAACGATATTGACTTCATTCTCTGATTATTATTATTAAAGCATCGTTAACTGTTTTATAAATTTCTTCATGAATTATAAAAAAGAAAACCTCGAGTATAAATTAGAAATTATTTAATTCATTAAGCTCAACAAACTCTTAACATTTATAAAGGGTGGTGTTCGACGTTAGGAGATTGGGAATAACTAACGATATCTATAGAAGCTATGATGACAAGGGAAAGAGGAAGATAAAACAGATCATTTCTCTGTCATTCTACGGGAATTGGGTACCTAAAGCGAAGGAGTCTACGACAATCAGATTTTATTGACAGAAAATGTCTTTTGGATAGAATCAACTCCTTCACAAAATTATAAAATTGACAAATTTCGGACGTGAGGTAAATATTAATGGGTGTCGTGGTTGTATCTCTGAGGATTTTCGCAATGTCGTTTGTAACTGTATATTCGCTAAAATGGTCGGGGCTAGGGTTCATATGACAGTCATAATGGAATTGCCATCCCGTGCGGAATCATTATAACTATGCTTATGATGCATGCAAACGTAATACGTTTTTTTATTACATGCTATATTAAATATACTATGAACTTTACATTACATTTGAACACTGAGCTTTATTGGCATCTTCTCTTTTATTCATAAACATAATGCCAGTCGGTGTATCTAAATCGCTAAAGTAAACAAAAATAAGTTTATAAGTGTCTATGTGTGCGACTTGCTATCACTATTTTCCATTTTTCTTTTTTTTCACCCGGAAGCTTAACCTTTTTATATTTCAATAGGAAACACTTTTGAGGAAGTGTAACTTCCACTATATTTAACACACACATCTAAACTTTTAATGCCTTATACTAAAATAAATATGTATATTCTTTGTCTGTTGACAAAAACGTTTTTTATTTGTAATGTTTGTTTAGTTTATTTAGTAGTCTTCCTTTTTCGCTTTGATTTTTTTCTATCTCATCTCGTTTTAAGATATTTTTTAGAAATCCCGTAACTGTCTACATGCATACATTCATAACTTCACGTTTTTAAACTATGCTTTAGACACTGCTCCCTTTCCACTTTGCAAACACGGTGTTGTTAGCATTATCTAGTCATCACTCGAAACTATTTCTTACGACTATTTTTCGTTTCATTGTATGATACAACATGTTTTAGATTTTCAACAGATTTAAAAGTGAGCCATTGGAAAAAAATTTCCTTTAGATTTGAAAGAAGAAGCTGCTAATCAATTAATCTTTCTATTTATAAAATAAGATGTGGTGAAAATAAATCCAGTAGAGGTTAGTATTTGATAGAACAATAGGAAGAAATTAAAACAAATTGGTAACTAAATTTTAATTAAAATAAAAAAATCATTTAATAGTTAACAGACTATGTTCTACTTTATAAACGCTTGTTCATATTCATTTTCATTCAAAAACTATCCACTCTTTGCAGTTTAGCATTTCAAGCGAAATATAAAGAGGGCGTAATTATTAAAATTTTTACCGCAAAAAATATTAAAATTTTTATTTCATTTTATTTTCATATGCATTTTTAATCGAAATTAACAACAGTTACATTTGCATATTTTGAATAAAGCACAAGACAAGGGTATGGGAGCAACTATAGAAATCAGAATGACTTACTAAAGTTAAAAGACGGCATCCCTATTACGGTGTTATAGGTACATATTCCTCTGTTTTTATTTCTATTGATAATTGTTATTTCCTTTTCTGTTATTGTTGCTGCATCCCCCATTAAAGAGACACAAAGAGACAGAGAGAAAGAGAGAGAACAAGAGCAAGAAATGCGTATTATATGAGAATATACAGTGAGAATAAACGTCATAGTTACTTATCAAAAGCATGCTGTGTTGGGGTTATTCGTATATTTGTACTGCATGTATTTAAAACTGGTATAATATGCACTTATATTTCTGTTATTTTGTATTGTTCTTTTTTTTTTTGCCATTGCCATATCCCAGGTTTTTGTTTCTTATCTTGTAGTGAGCGAGATAGAGAGGGAGAGAGAGCGTGCAAAAGAAATAGGGTTATACAGTAAATGAGATATAGAGCAAGAATGTGGGAACAAGTAAAAATAAGTAATGAAAACAACAACAACAACAAAAAAACGTGAAAACGAAAACAAGAAATCAATGAATAATAAAGATGTGGAAACAAGTTAAGATAGCAAAAAAAAAAGAATACACTTTTAGTTGACAAGAAAATAAAATAATACACACCGTATATTTCATTGTGAGACATACCTTACCTACTAAAAATTTTAACAGTATATTTAATTACTATTACTAAAATAAAAATATAAATAAAAATATGAAATTGAAATCTAATACTTTCGATTGTTCAATTGTTTTGAATTTCAGACTGATTTGTGCGGTATAAAATGGCGCAAATTTGTTAATAATGAGCGACCAAATGCGTCCAGTGATCCCCTGGATGATCCCATCTTACGCTCCTATTCAAGATGTATGCAAGCTGACATACTTTGTGTCTGGCGGCGTATACAGTCGACTAGACAAGACACTTCCGAACCAAATGGCATGTTTGATTTGGTCAAAGTTCATCCACCCCTATCGCTAGCAGCCGCCAAAGAACTCTGGATATTTTGGTACGGTGAAGAACCAGATCTAACCGATTTGGTGGATGCCGATTTATTAAAAGTAGCAGGTAAGTTTTGTTTTTATTATTCAATAAAATAAAATGTACTCTAGTGTTTTTGATCAGTTGTGTATGAGTGTGATAAATTCGCACAATTTCAAGGTCACAATAGAAAATTTAAAATATACACTCACACATATAGTGAAACACGTAATTTATTAAAGTGTGAAAATGCTTGAGTATGTACTATATATGTATAAAGCAAACCACCGGCTTTTTTATTTTATTTCAATGACGTTGACGAGCGTCAAAATGATTGACTTTTTACCATAAAGTTATCTTCAATTTGCTGCCTTACCCTCTCCCTCTTTTTTTTTGGTCATATTTTCTTACCAATGTTGTATATTTGTTTTTGCATTTTTGTTTTGTGCATTCACGTTTTCTTAAATAAAATGTCTGCGAAGAAAAGAAAACATGGAATACGCAACTACAGTTTGTTTTGATTTCTCAATTAATTGAAAATAATAAAGAGGGAGCGAGAGGCATACCGATGTTGATAGAGTTTAACAATATTATAAATAAAAATAAAACAGCGTTTAATTGAAAAAATTATTAACTATAATAATTTAAAATATTTAACTGCGAGTAAATTTGAAATGTTCTCAAATAATATTTTAATTCGCATAATTAAAGTTTATTTTAACATTTTTATTTTTTGCAATATAAAATAAAAAAAATTTAAATGAAGAAGGCTAGGGAGTATATTATTTTTGGTGGGCATACAATGGACCAATAGGTATCTGATTGAAGGCGTACAACTGAACTAATATTACAACCCAGCCTAACAATTTAAACTGTAGTAAGAAGACTTTAATTAATTTTCAAATGTTACCCTGTTCTGCCTTGACCATGACTGATTAGTGGCGTAATAAAGTGTTTTCGGTGGATTTGCGGGACATCTTCTATCCTCAACTGCTTATGTTTCTCAAAAAGAAATGAAAACATGCAACATACATTCATACGTATAAATAAAATAAAACTACTAAAATTCCAGTCCACATTCTAAAACATCACCGCAGAATGTCGTAAAATGCTTAATTAGAGGATGAGCGACTTAAGTTTTGATTTCGTATTTAATATCACATATTCCGTAAATAATTATTAATTATTGTAAAGATATTGTATTGAGTTTTTCATTAATTATGTGCTTATGAATATTGTTTCGCTGGCATTTTAATTTGAAAATTTTAATACAACATTTATAAAAAACAATGCAAAACAGGTTGAATAACCTCAAAAGCAAAAAAATTATATATTTTTATATTCCACTACGTGTTCAGAGAAGACGAACGGCAGGCAGAGATATACTTCACTTCCAAGCAAATTTATTTATTATACAACATACAGAAAGAAATAAACGAACATATACATTACACACATACATACTTACACATATATATATATATATGCATGTATAGAAATGCATTGTGTTTTAGTTTAATACTAAAAGAAATGTAATTAATTTTTTTTCTTGTTGTAATTTCCAAGGTAATTGGTAACATAAAAAAAATGCATGTTTAATGTGCAAACGATTGTAATTTCTATTAAAAACTTGAAGAGAAATCATATTTTTTCTTTTACAAAAATGCATTTTTTTACATCAGTTATGTGATTGAAAACTCTTTTTATAAATTAAAAAGATTTACTGGAGATATACTTACTCCACACACACATAGTATTATTACGTTTTATGTCATTTGAAAAACGAATTACCTTCTGGGGACTCCAGGATTGCAGTTTTGGATTGAATGACATTGTCCACTCCTATTATATTCCATTAAATAAATTCTTTATTTATTTAAATGTGCTAACAACTTTAATATTTATTATCCTTTTACTGTAAGGACTAATTTCTCAGAGCATAGTACAACAACAATGACTACTTACCTACCTAATAATTATTTGTTTACTGTTTGGCAACTTCGAGAAGTTTCTGTTGATGCATTGTTGTTATTCTTCTCATTTCTCTCAGTCATTCTTCAGTTTCTCTCGCCGCGGAAGACTGCAGATTCACATTCAATATTCTCACACATGCTGCTCGGAATAATTCAATCAAATTTGTATCAATTTTCGTTTTCAACAAAAACATCAGCTGTTTTGTTAAAATTTGGATGGCAGAAATTAAACGTTACACCCTCGATTAACATCAAAATTTTCTGCCTGTTCTTTTTACAGAATTTACATATTAATGAAATCTTATTAGTCTCGTTACAAAATTATTGGTAGTTACACTGTTGAAATACCACTAAAAATAAATAATATCATGCTAATATTTATTATTTAATAAATTATACATATGCTTGTACAGAAGTATTGTATATGTTAGTATACATTATTTTAACCACCACTGTTTATTACACACTTGTTACAGTCAGTTTTTTTTTGGTACTAAAATTTCTTTCATCTAGTATGCCGGCATTGGTACAACTCTGTGTTACTTTAGTTACTGTGGCTGAGTAAAAATAATTTTTCTGTTTTGTTGAGAAAATCTAATATTTTTTTCTGTTTTGTTTACAACAATACCGTAGAAATATGTGGTTCATTTGTAGAGAATATTGTATTAGAGAAGAAATGTGGCAACCTGGCCTTTATTGTTGTTGCGTGCGCGTTTCGTTAATTTTTTGTTTTGTTTTACGTACACCCTTCTGTAATTTATTAACAACGCTTTAAGTAAGAGTCAGTAGTAAAGCAGCCAGTAGTAGTCTGCCATTTAGTAGACAGTAGTCAATTTATGAATTTCAACACACAAAATATCACACCATTCACGCACACTTGCATACACACCATTGTACTAAAACTATGGTGAGTATATGCAACTCAAAAACAAACAGCTGTCAGTAGTTTTTTTTTTTCATTTTTATTATTTTTTTCTCTCTTCTTCAGTTTCATTTTTTTTGCTTTTGTCTTATGCGAAAATTTCTTTTTAATTTTTGTTTTTGTAATTGAAATGGAGAGACAAAATTTTGATCCATGAGAGAGCAAGCAAGCAAGAAAAGCCCCCATATAGAGAAATCGTTTTGTTTTTATTATTCTTCGTGTACACTATGAAAACTATTTTGTTTTCGTAAATTTCTTAACATAATTTGTTATAGTTGTTTCTACTTTTTGCATGTGTGGGGTAGTGTGTATGTGACACCGTTTTCAAGCATTTTGTTGTTATGCACACACACATTGCTTTGTTTTGATTTCGTGTTCTGCTACTGCTTTTTAACATTTTTTAAATGTTTTGTTTAATATTTATTTAATAAAATATTGCCGGAATTTGAAACCACTCCACAACCAGTTGGTTGAATAATAATTTTACATTCACCAAATTTAAAAGAAAGAAACTAAAAAATGTTTTTGTAAAAAATCTGTGAACAGGAAAATATAACCTTGATTATATATGTATCTACCTCCGAATTTATATAAATTAATTTATAACATTTATTATTCTTCATGTATGTGATGGCTTCGTAAAATTTTAATTATTAAAATCAACTTATTCTCCTTAATTAAAAGAAAAAAATTGGTTTAACAATTTGTGGGTTTTTATCTTTATTTTTTTTTTAAGTTCATTAACCGCACGTTGATACTCAAAAGGAAACCACTGCTGCTATTCATTGCCTTTGATATTTTTTTTTCGACATGTCATTTCTATTTTATCTACATGTATTGTCCATTTTTTATATTGCATACACATACATACATACAAACGTACACACATGGTATATGAAATAAATAAAAGAAACACTAAAAACAAACATATGTTCTCTCACGTTTTCATCATCAATATAAAGCCTTTGCAATTGTTTCTATATTGTGGTTGGCGGTGTAGTAGATATGCTTTAAAAACAAAAACATGAGTAATGCCCCACTATTTTGAAATTAAAAAATGAGCAAAAAACAAATAATAATAAATAAATGACGTTTCTTACACCTATACATATAAACATAATCATCATCATCTGCTGCAAAGCGTTTCGCTCTCAAACATTGTTGCCACATTGATGATACTCGTATTTTGGCATGAATGAAACAGCAAAAATAATCTGTGAAAAATTTTGCATTCTATGAAATCACCTACAACAAAAGAAATTAGCTAAAGTTTATTTTTTTATATTCTAGAATGTGTCGTAAAGTTGCTTTAATAATATCGTAAATTAAACATGGAGAATGTACCGTTACATTTCGTTTCCACGATCATGAATAATTTGAATAAATAAATAAAAATATTTAAATACATATTTACAAGTGGAAGCAAAAACTAACTTATTTAAAAAAAATGATAACGACAACACTGTTTTTCTATAAGAAAATGGCAACACTAATATTTTTGAGAAAGTATGACCTTAACAGAATTATTACTCTCCTTTTCTGGTCATTTAACTTTTGGTATTGTCTCATTTGATTTGCCGCTGCTACTCTCTTTACGAGTTATTTATCTCTCTCTCTCCTGTTTCTATGTATAATATTTACAGCAACATGTGCACGACCACACGTGCTCCACAAAATACGATAATTCAATAATAAAAAAAGTAATGCTTGTGTTATTTTATTATTTTTCTTCTGGCTTTGTATTCGGTTTGATTTTATTTGTACGTTTTGCTCAGAAAGCTGAGGAAGGAACGAAATGAAAAAAAAACTCACTCACATTGTTTTGTTTTTTAAAAACAGCTATAACAACTATATGAAGAAAAACAAACAAGAAGGAGTGTCTTCGCTTTGAGGTGACCAAAAAAGTGTTTCTGTTGACTTTTATTAAAGGGGAAACCCATTATTGTTTTTCCAAATGGTAACACTTATTTGTTGTGTGTGACTCTTTGTAGGTTCTTTCGAAAATTCATGTTTTCTTCTCTTTCTTCTTATTTATTGTTGTATAAAAATGATAATAATATAGTTTACATTTCTGTTTCTATGTACATACATATGTATGCATACATGTATAATGCATGTGTGTACATGATGTATTTAATTTTTTTAGTTTGATTTTCAGATTCTTTAGCTACTAAAGCTTTACTAAGCTTTGGGTTGGTCAGTTGGTATTAGTCGAATATTTTTTCTTTTCTTTTTTTTGTATAAAACAGTTGTTTGGGTCGGTTGTAATTCGGTATGGTTTGTTGGTGCTGCTGCTATGTACGTATGTACATATGCATATACATAGGTATCATCGGTTATTATTGTCTCTTGTCTTTGATGTTTTATTTTCATTGCGCATTGCATTGGATTTGTGTTTTTCTGTTATGTTTTTAATATTTCTCTTCATATTTCTGTGGTGATTTCTTTGTGGGTTTGTGTTCATTTTTGCATGCGATTGTGGTGTGTTTTATTTCGTGGTATGTGTAGTGTAGTGTTATGTTAATATGGGCTCTGTACTTTGTTTTTGTTTCTATTTCTGCAAAACTATTCAAAAATATCAAAATACTACAAAAGAAGAAAGTCCTTTTCGTTCATTTTGATAAACTTGAGTTGTTGTTGTTTTCATATTTACGGTTTTTCCACTGATGAACTTATTTTACTGAGCAGGTGTCTTCTCGTTAACTGCAGTTTGCCGTACTGCTAACGTCGGTGATGGAACTAGGAAAATAGTGCCTGTTCCTATCCACAGTTAACGTCTATAGAAATTAGATTGCATTACCAACTGGCGTCTAAAAATTTTACAGTTGTTGGTTTGATTAAATTTGGTTCAATTTGTTTAATTGTTTGTGAAAATTAATTACATTTATTTTATACTAGAGCAACACTGGCTGCAATAAGATTTCTAAACAAAGTGCAACTATTAGTTTTCATTATATGTAACACAATATGGAATATTTAGTTGAATATAAATTCAATTCAGAAATTATCGAGTAAAAAGCAGGAATTTTTATTTAAATTTATGTTTGTTTCTAAAAAATTTCACAACCTTATACAATTTGGTAGTTTTTTTTCTGGCTCACTGTATATGTGTAGCACACACGTACCTTTAGAATATGTTTCTCTTTTTTTTTACTAATACCGAGTAGATATCAAACGGTACTTCGAAAATACAGTTAATTTTAATAGCACTGACAGTTTTGATGTTTATGTTTTATAACAATTCTCTACTTCTTTTCGCTCTTTGAGCTTCTAAACTCTTGCCTCTCTCAATGACCTTGTTGTAACTCATTCATTCATGTTTTTTATTTATTATTTTTGTATTATCTCTTTTCTACCTGATTCGTTTGTTTCTTGTTTGCTTGTATTGCTTGTTTGTTTGTTTTGTGAAATTATTTTTATTGTTCTTTTAAATGTGGTCTGTCCGTCTCCATTGATAAATAAGTGAATACGGAAAAATAGAGGGAAACGTTTAAGTCTACTATTCGTCCATAGAGGTGGGAAAGAAAGTCGTAAGTTAAGAATTTCGAAAGATCTGTGTTTTTGAAATCAATGCTTAATAGACAGATCTTTATAGTACAGAAGTTTGACGGTATTTAACTGTCATGTCCGAGGATAACCTTTGGTTCATTCTTATTCTAGTGATTTGCGTGATGTGCAGTAGTAAAGTAAATTGAGAATTTGTGTCATACGTTGTAATGTGGTTTATGTACTTTCTTGTGAACTCTTTTTAACTCTTGAATAAATAAAAAAGAAACATTGAAATATACCTTTAAAACCAATGTTTGTTGGCTCCATTATTTTTATATTTTTATTTTCTTCTCTAACGATGTGGTTATTTCTCCTTTTTATTAATTTATTACTTACTACTCTTTTGTTTATGTTTATTGTTCGGTTTTTATAGCTCATTTATTACGTGCTACCAGCGTTGCCATTTGCCAAGTTTTCCCTTTTTTTTTTGAGATGCGATGGTTTTCCTTAAAGTTGTTTTATAACAAAACAAGTTTTTTCGACAAAATTAAATTTTAAATATTTTTTATAAAATTTAATAATAATAACATGAAATATTTACATTTTTAAATAAAATATTGTATATTTTATTAGTCCCAGGCAAGAGTAGCAAAGAAACACCAACAGAGAGCACCGGCCTACTGTGTTTACTAAAAATTTTTTTGGTACTTTTGTACAAAACAAGTTTTTTTTTTTTTTTTTTTTTTTTTAAGTTTTTTTTTACCAGAAATTAAAAATTTAACAAAATGACTGGCAATGCTGTGTGCTATTAATACCTGTGTTAGTAGTTGTTGGTATTGTTGATGGTCTCGGGTATTTTATTATAACAGTCTCTCATAGTTCGCATTTATTTGCACACTAAATACTTGCATCCAATACAACAAAAACAATGAGAGAGAGAGAGAGAAAAGAAGAATCATATTCATATTGTCTTCATTTTGCTTCAACTATTCTACCCTATCACCTTATTTTGTATTTTGTTAATAGAGCAGCTCTCTTCCTCTCCCGTACAAATTGCTTTGATAACTATAGAAATATGCTTATTGCAAATTCCTTTGTGTGTGCATGTGTATCTCTGCATTGTAAGACTTATTAATTATGACGTTTATTATATATTTATAACACGTTTATAAAAAAAATGTTTAAAAAAATTTTAATTTTACTAGTGTTTTGATCCATAACCATCCCATTCTGTGGTTACTATGTATTTTTACCATACTTGTGCCTTGTGTTTATATATTATAGCAGAAGAAAACAAGAAGAATTAAGAAAGCAAGGCGCCGACGCTTGTCATTAGATTATCATTTAAAACAGCAGCAGCAGCAGCATTGCCTTCCTCTATGTTGTTGGCTTTTAACGTTAAGAAAATTGTTTTTGATTTTTAAGAGTAACAAATTGTGTTTGCTCTCTCTTTCATTCTTTTCGAACTCTTAATTTTAAGATTCTCTGTTATACTAAAAAATTGTTTTGTTTTTCTTACAACTCTTATACCAAGTGTTTCTCTCTTCGTTTCTTCTTTGAGCACTTTTTGAAATACCAGTGTTGCCGATTGATTAATATGTTTTTATTTGGAGTGAAAAGAATAATAAAAAAATATTTGTAACTAAATTTGCCGTAAGAATATTTTAATATATTTTTTTTATCAATTTTTTTTTCTAGAATTATTAAATTGTGTTACAATGTACAATAATTCATATATGCACAGCAACTTTTCTTGTATAAAGCTGTAAATTTGCTGAAGAGAGGAAAGCAAAGCGAATAAGAGTTAAGAAAGTGTTACTATTTTACTTATTTTTAAGCAATATTTGCTATTTTCTATTTCTAAGATATGTTGATAATTAGTTTTATTAACTTCTAACAAGATACCTAGGTCTTCACACCAGATATGTTGTTTGTGTTAATTTCTTCATGAATAGAGGTTCCGATATCTTAATGTCCACACTGAACGACAAAGTTGAGAAGTTTTTTCATGAAAACTCGACTATCAGAGCTTTTGTCAGAAGGCTACTTTATATCTAGTCATTAGAGTTATGGTTTAAACTCACGGGCTCTCGGGCTCTGCCAGATGTCGCCATCTTCATTCAATTCAAAGAGCTTTATTGAGATATAATTGCTTTTTCCTTTCTCCTATTTGTTATTTTGCGGCAACAATTGTTGGAAACATTAGAGAAATGAAGAGGAAATGGAAGGATAATTTTCGAATGACAATTATAGATATTGCTGTTAATGTCGATATTTCAGTTGATTCATGCACAACAAACGTCTTCGAACTTTGTGCCCATATCGGCTCAATTCTTTCCAGAAGAAGATCGTCCGCTTAGTATTGTTGTCTGCAAATGATCCAAAAATTTATAATTGTTGTTAATTGGTTTAGAGAAACTTATACAACTGAGTGAATTGCATTGTTTTATATCTTTATATTAAATTTTTTTGTTCTTATGCACTAAGAAACATTCCTGCATTGTCAGACTTTCATGCTTTATAAGGTAAATCAGACACAATAGCTGAGTTTAAATTTTGTATCATACACCATAGAACTGCTGCATCATTTCATATGATATTTGCAAGCATTTCTTAATATATGTATATACATAATATGTATAGATATGTACAATGTATGTATATATATTAATTTCTAAGTTTTTTAATTACAAATATTTATTTATTTTTTTTGTTTTGTTTTTTTTTTTTAGGAAATCAAATGACGTGGAATGGCACATGGGAGAAGGTCTCACATACGAATGTCGTTCGTTACTATTCAAAGCACTGCATAATCTCATCGAAAGGTAATTGATTTTGAAAATAATACTAAAATTATGACACAACTAATGTTCAAAAAATGTTTCTTTATAACAGATTTGTGCTTACAAAAGATATTGTTCGTTTTGGTAAATGGTTTGTTCAACCCTGTACATCAAATGAACGAATATTTGGAAGAAGGTTAGTAGTATAAGTATTTCAATATAACAAAATAATTTTAAAGTAAAATGTTTTCGAATAAGGTCTTTTAAGATTGCGTATCGTTTATTAATTTTTTTTTAATCTTTGATACTATCTCCTCACTAAGAATAAGTCCCAGTCACAAAATATTGAAAACCTTTAAAGGAGAATTTCATTTTCAATAGATTTATTGTTTTGTGTCAATAAAATACAGCAATTTTGTTTATTTGTGTATCCATTTAAATTAAAATTAACTTGATCTTAGAAATAGTTATTTCATCAAAATTGTCCAGCTGTTCTTTAGCGAAATATATTCAACCGAAATAGTTTTGATTTGATTAAAAGTTCTTTTGTATGGATTTATACATGTGAAATATTAGTTTTAAAAAATTATTTGAAACTAAGCTAAAAGATAAATCCTATATTAAATAACAAGTTCTCTGTGAATTAATTGCGAAGAAAAAATGAATTCATCGTTCAACTTGTAACATTTATGTAGAAACGTATATCTCTCTCATTAATAATTATTTAATTTTGTTTTTTTTTAATAAATACATGCATACAATTTGTTTTTACAGTTCTCAACATTTATCATTCTCATTTACATTCTTTGTACACGGTGATACTGTATGCGCATCTATTGATTTGAGAGAACATCCAGCAGTGCGTCCATTAACCAAAGAACATCTATCGGAAGCATCGGCTGCTTTTGCTGCCGCTGCATCTAATGCAAATTCTCATGAACAACAGACATCACCAAATTCACCCAATAATGCCGGAGGCGATGGTATTAAAAATGAAAATTTTACAGCCTCGGCTAATGGAAATAATAACAACAATAACAATAATAATAATAATAACAGCGTAAATCCAAAGCCACGTAAAGTAATATTGGCACCATTTGGCATGGCTGCCACACTTACGGGCAATAGTTATAAAGCAAATGATCCAATGGCTGAGAAAATACTTGAAGACTGGGCTTCATTTTTCCCACTGTGCAATAAAGAGAATAGTGATGTGCCACCAGTTGTTGAAGTTATAGCAGGTATATACAGTTAGAGTTTATTTTTAACTGAATTTGAAATCTTGTTTCATAACTGTCGCTTAATAATTTGTTGTTTTCTTTATTAGGCGGCCATAAAATGTATCATCCTTCAATTTATGTACTAGTCACTGATTTGGATGATATGGAAGAAATGGAAGCAGCTGCATCCCAAAAATGTCCTTTAGGTACATCATCATCAGCCGAAGCAGCAGCATTGGCAGCACTTTCATCAGCTAATCAAACCTCAAATACAAACGGCTGCAGCAATAATATTACAGACACAAGGAAACCTTTAATGGAGAATTTCTCTAATAACAAACAACCAGTAGCAGCAATGACGACGTCAGCAACACCAACTATTAACGGAACAAAATCATCTCTAGCACATGTGATGGAACGTTTAAAAATCGATCGTACAAAAGTTCAACCATATTACGATACAAAAACACGAAATTTCACGTGTAATACAACAAATACTCATGCACCACCTCAGGCAGCTTGTGAGATGCCCGAAAGAGTGTGGCAAGAATGTGTCACAAATAGATTGCATATAGAACACAGTTTAAGTGGCACAATTTCATCAATCAATAACACCATTAATTCCTCATCCAGCTCTAATGCTAATTCTTCCTCAAATACGTTGTCATCTTCAACAACGACGACAACATCGTCGACGTTATCATTGTCTGGTGGCATTAGTAATAATAATGAAAATGCCACCACCACATCTAACGAAGAAATGGATCAAACGGATAATGTTGACATTAAACCAAATATTACGACTATATCTCAAAAGCAACAGCAGCAACAAATATGGGGTTTTGTCGATCCGACACAAAAAGCTGCATGTATATGCACAAAGTAAGTCAAGTTTATTGTTTGTTGTGGTTTTATTTTCTTTTATTGTGTTATTACTACTCTTACCGTACTCTTTACTATTATTGCCTTGTTCAATATATTTTCATAGCTGTTATATACGTTTTGGTAGTATTTGAAACGTAAATATTCCCGACTAGATTTTTCATTTATTGACAATTTATTTTAAATTATGCTTTTTACTTTTTTTTATATTGTGTTATACATTTAGTTCTTCAAATTGCTTTTAATTTTCATTTTTTTACGTAAGAGAATTTTTTTTTATTATTTTTATAGTACTTTCTTTATCTTAGTGTTTCTTAACTCTTTCATTTATTATATAGATAATCCCACTTAAAAGTTACGATAGTTACGATAAGTTTGTTTTCGAAAGTTATTTCGAAAAATATGTTAGTTAATCAGCCCAAACAATATAGTTCAACTAATAAAAAAATCTTTGAATCCAAGGCCAAAAATTGAATTGTATTGGTTATAGAACGTATTACATATTCTTTGTATTCATATTGGACATGTATTCGTTGATATTTTATATTCATAGGAATACGAGTAACAATTTCAAAGTCCAAAAATAGTCCAACATTTACATATTTATGTATGTTTGACGTATTTTACAATATACAACCAATAATACGATACTCAATGATATAAAGCACAAAAAATGTAACTTAAATCGAAATACTCTTTCGAAATTATATTGTTTATTAGCACGTACAATATTTTTCTCAATATTTTTATATTTTGTTTTACGCCACAGCGCCAAAGTAGTGAAATATATTTATGTAGTTAATATTTAATAATTTTTTGCTTTAACGCCTTTATTATTTTAAATTCGTTTAAGTTTTCTCATAAATATTAAAGTGTTGGAATGTTCAGGTTGACATTTGTTTTTATTTCAAAATTGAATAGCAATAGTATTTTAAACAGTTAATGTTAATTCGTGTAATAAATAACCAAATAGCATTGGCAACTACTGTACTAGCCTAGGATAAAATGACATTCCACGATATTCAAGAATTCTTGTAACAGCATAAGTTATTTTGTATTTATTTTTGCGCACTATTTATGTTTCAATACTATTCTTATATAACAACACATTGATTATATATTGTATAAAAGGTATAGATTCCTTTTAATATATTGTAGTTTGATTCAAAAACATTTCTTTTTTTTTAATTTTTTCTTTTATCAAGGCATGCAATTTAGTTTTTAATTTAATTAATTCTTTTTATGAAACGAAAATCATGATTTATTGTTTTAATTGAAACTTCAATGCATGTCTTGTTTATTCTACTATATATCAAAATTAAAACGTAGTTTAAACAATTTTTTTTTTATATTGATAAATGCTTTGGACCGACCTTTAAACTATCTATCATGGCTCGAGCAATTTTTTTTGTATGGTTACGATACATTTGCTATTGATAGCATTTACAACATATACATACATACAGTTATGAAGAGAAAATGAAAACCTTAATATAGATTAGGAGTTTTTTTTTTTATTTTCTAATGAAAACAAATACAGAACAAATTTTAGTTTTCAATTTAGATCAAAATCAACAACAATTTATTCCTCCTCTTCTTCAAGTGGTAATATGGGAACGTCACCAAATGCAGCCCCGACGAATGCTTTAAGTCCTCTCTCAACAACCTGTATCGCACCTATACGTTTAGGCAGCAGTAGTTCTATGTCAATAACTTTGACTAAGACACATTCATATGGTTCGCCGAGCATACATCAACACAATATGGCAACACATTATAGTGGCGGCATTAGCATTGGCATTGGCAGCAGCACATATAATCAACGACCTTCTACTCCATACAATATTCATGGCGATTTGAAAATAAACCCATTACGTTCGCCGAGAATTCCGTTTCATAAACGCCATCTGGATGAACTTGATATTGTTGACGACAATATCGATTGGATTCAATCTCAAACCACCACCAACGTGACTACCAGCCACAATTTTAATAATAATTGTATAAATTTTAGGAGTTCTTCCTCCTTTAAATCTACTACTACTAGTACCGCTACTACTACTACCACTACTACTACTCTAAGTAAATCCAATAATCCTGCCGCTTGTTATTCAGCATCATTTTGTCAAAGTTTTTCTACTAGTTCTTCAGACACCATACCAAAGCAAAGGTTTGTGTTGTCTTATGTAACTTCCTTTAATCTTTAATTGTGCTCTGGTCACAAATATTCAATATTCACATCAATCAATCAAATCAAACAATCAATTCAATATCAGTTTATTAATTTAAATATAAATAGCAAATATCAATCAGTCGAACCAGTTGTGTTACTCTTACCATTTTGTATATTAAAACAAACAACCAAAAAAAAAAAGTACTTTTCTCCCTCAAAACATTTGTCTCAGCTCAACTAATATTGCATTTGACTATTAAAACATTTATTTTAATACGCAAATTATATATATTATTTACTAAACATTTATTTTCTAATATCCTCTGAAGAGTGAGTGTATTGTATGGATGGATCCTGAACGAAACATCAATTGTGTATAAATAATCATTGCAACAACTAGCTTATTATTGTAATATATTCACCATTTAAAATCGCCAATAATTAACTGTCAACAACAACAACAAAAACAATAGATACAGTACTGTATTCATAATAATAAACAAGAAATCAAAATACATTTATTTATAAACATATGTACACATAACAGGGTTTTACCTTACCCTATAATCAACAGCATAATAATATTTAATTTATTCGGGAATTTTGGTTTTTTTTTGGAATATTTTTGAATTTAAAATTTTTATTTATTACGACAGGAATAGTGTGATAAATTATGGTGTTTGGTGTAATAATTAATTAAAATTAGTTGAAATGCTTGCATGTTTAGCTTTATAGACGACAATATCTGCATATATACATATTTATTCTTTTTATCATATCATAGTCAGTCGAATTTATTCTATTTTTGAATCTTAAAAGATTGATAAGATTTCAACAATTGAGACTAGCGGTGTAAGATAATAAAGGAGGAAGACTTCGGCGGTTAAAGTGAATAATTTGAAACTCTGGGAGCTCGCTTGCAGGATCATATACCTCTACCTTACATAATCGCAGTACTTAATTTCAAATTACAAAATAAGAAAAACCGATATTTTTAAATTTGAAATTACATTTCAATATAATTTTAGGCTTTCAATACTTATGACTTGATTTATGTAATTAATATGAGAGGATTAAAATAGACTTGGATGAAAAATAAAAATACAAACATATTTTTAAAAAGGTTATCGCTATCAGTTAATAGAAACCATATTTTCAGTTGATTTTTATGAAAAACAGCCCAATGCCACACCACTAGATTAAAATTCGTTTTAATGTCATGGATTTCTCGATGCCTGAGGACTGAATTTTGTTTGTTTACGCACATATTGAATTGGAAATGGGTTTCGTTTAAGAAAATTATTATTCACCATAATCATCAGTTTTTTTTTTTAATATAATTCGCCATGTAGTGTTTGGTAAAGTGCACTGAGCTCAATTTATTTATTTATTAGGAAAGAAACAAAATTAAAACAAACATATTGTCTGTAAAACATTTTGCAGCAATTTCAGAATCAAATGAACGTCCAAACTAATTTGTTTATTGTTTGTAATTGTTTATTACGAGTAATTTCTTTGCTCTCTACACGCCTACTAAGACCAGAAAATCCATGTAACAGTATTTTGTTCTATAAAATGTACCTTTATACCTTTCCTGTATCTCAATATTCAAGTTAACTCCCCTTGGTTGTATAATTTACAATTGAAATGTAAAAAAAAAGGTTATGGAATTCATTTTGCATGGTTCTGTTGTATTGTTCTTTGGTTTTATTTCGATTTTAATGGATGTGGTTAAATTGTAAAAAAATAAAATAATCTTTTTTTTAGCATTATGTTTTAATCAATTCACCAACAAAGTATCACATTTAAATTTTGATTGAAATCTGGTATTAAGCATAATGTTTAAAACAGTTTAATGCATATACACATATATACACATGCAATATATTTTAATAAAATAAAATATGAATGTATTTTTTAGGTCACTGACTTCATCATCACAAACTGGACAAACACCTGGTCATGGTACACCACTTCAGAGTGGCGGTATATCGAGTTATTCGCGTAATTCGTTAATCGATTGTATGCCAATACCGTCTGTGGGTTCACCAGGCACGCCCGCCGCTTCACCTCATCCAAATTCAGCATTATCTCAACCAACATCAGTACCACCAGCCGATCAAGTGAGTTTAAGTTGCAATTAAAAACTTTTAAATATTTCACACGCTTGTATGTATGAATATACTTAAATAATGACATTTTCTGTTCTATGTATAGCTTTTATCAATGAGCCCCAGAGCTCCGACATCAGTATCGAATTTGCAACAACCACCCACACCAATTGACCATTTATTGGATAAAAATACTCCAGCACCTACACCTACAGATCAGCATGATAATAAAAGCATAACAGCATCACCGTACGTACATCCGGCACCGAGTGTGGAACCTCCGCCCTCAGTAGAGGGCATGCACAATACGATAGGTGGTGGTGGTGGCAGTGGACTTAGTAATATGGGGCCTGGCAGTGTTCCACCGCCATCAAGCGTGGGTCGTTGTACTCCTACACCTCAGCAGCAACATCAACATCAACAGATGCAACAACAGCAGCAATGTGGTACTATATCGGTTAAGAAATTCGAAATACAACCTGCATCATTAACACCCCTCAACAATGGTTCTATGCATATGTGCGTGGGTAATACAACTGCGAGTTGTACGGCTACAAACAATACAATGGAACCAATGATAAATAATCCGCCTAATTGCACTCTAAACAGCTCAGTTCTACCCAATAATAATATAAATAGAAATGAATTGTCGTTGTCCTCAGCCACAAATGCAATGCAAGACGTTTTGAATTTATACAAACCGCCAAAAATCAATGTCAAAGACATTGATACGTTCGCTAATGAGGATTGTCTAAAACTAGAAGTACTCTACGATTTTACCGAACAGGATGCTTGGTGAGTTATTTTAAAACTTTTTTCCAATTCCAATTTTTTTCCACAAACTTATAGAGTGTTAAAGGGATATTTTCTTTAAAGCATGCAGACAATATCATCTTTAGCTCTTATAGTAACAAAAGATTAAAGATCTTTTATTTATGAATGCATATTAAAAGACTAGTATATGCCTTTACAAAAAATTTAAATCTACAATAAATCTATATTGAAATAATTTTGTATTGTATTTTATTTAGTTTTAGTAGAACTTTTATTGAGAAAAGATTTTATTTTATTTGATTTTAGGGCCAATCATCCCGTCAAGCGTTTTAAACCCAACGAAAACTCGAAACAATGTCGAGCGATGTGCACAAAAAAGTTGTACGAAGGCCACACACATACGAAACCTTTAATGCCCTCTCCTCGTTCTGTTTATGGATCTCACTTACTATCTATTGATCCATCATCTGCATCCCTTGCTTGTATTTCGGGCAATTCTCAAACATCAGTTAATATGGGAACTGGTTTGGTTGGTATAGCAGCTGGTTGTAATCCCATGGGTAACAATCAATTGAACTCAAAAAATAATGATGGTTCCATGGTTAATAATATTATGGGTAGTGGTGGCGTAAATACTTCAACTAAAGGAAATTTCTTTGAGGAACTCGACATAAAAACTGAAATAATGTCGGGTGTGGGTACATCATCAACATCCCCGTGTAAAGACTCGAAGAGTGGAATTGGTGGAAATCTTTTCACAGTTGAGGGTTTAAATCCCTCTCCAAATGATTTGGAACAATTATTCGAAACATCATCGAACGATGAATGTGGCAGTGTACAAATACACACCCCACCAGACTCCAATAATCCATCGAATGGCTGTGCTGTCACCACCAATACTATAGATGAACTAAAGCGCACCACAAATGCCTCTTTGGTGGGTAGTACTACAAATGTACAGGGTAATAGCGCAGTAGCCAATGCCGCAGTCATGGCAGCATTACAGAATTGCAATAATACGAATACATCTTCGTCGGCTCTAACATCCCTGAACAACAGTGGGAGTAGTTTAACGGGTGGAGTCGGTGGAGCTAATAGCATTCAAGCCGAGGATTTGACGAAAATGTTTCCTACACCACCTTCACATGAACAGCATCATCCGAATTCAAGTCCTTGTCAAATGGATATACAAATGACTGATTTGAGTGTCATCACATCATCGGCTATGATGGGTCAAACTTTGGATACTGGTTTGGGTATAAGTGGTATGTTAAAAATTAAACAGGAATATTCCATTGAACTGGGAAGTCCTGTGGAAGAACCCATAGAAGATTGGTCGTATGTCTATCGACCACCACAGCAAGCAATGATGGTAGGATCCTCTAAATATGCGCCATTAACTAATTTGCCCAGTCTAACAATGCCGCCTTTGGTCATACCGCCCAACTGCAGATATAAACCGTCATGGCAACAGCCTCGCAATACCCACCAACAACAACAACAGCAGCAGCAGCAACAACAACAGCAGCAGCAGCAACAACAACAACAACAACAGCATTTGCAACAGCACCAGCATCAACTGCAGCAACAGCAGCATCATCAAAATCAGCAGTTGCATGAGTTATTGTCGGCAGCGCCTCGAACACCTTTACAACAACCTCGAACTCCACTTGGTCCCATGTCTTCTTCACCTATGCACAATACAGTACCCACTCCTTTGAGTAGTGGTGGCGGCGGTGGAAGCTTACTATTAAATCAACTCAATTGCCCGCAAGCAGCTCTCACCAATACGTCTCCAACTATGCAACAGCTTATGCAACGTACGGGAATGTCTCCCATTTCGCCAGCCACACATGTTCCGTTCCCACTTACGAGTCCTATGATGCAACAGCAGCAACAACAAAGACAAACACCCATTCATCCGCCACCGCCATACGAAGTTGCTGTCACCAGTCCTGCCTTATCTTCTGCTTCTTCGATTCCAGCATATCTTAACAAACCGTATCATTCGCAAGAACCTCCACAAACACCCCAAAGTGTAAACAACCATATGCAAACAATAGGTGGTCCTCCCAGTGTATCGGGTGGAAATCGAGACTGCTCTAGTATGGGTTATTATGCGAACAGCGGAGGAAATAATAGCAGTAATCCGATTACACACGAACTGCCAGAAGTTAGTTCTGTAATGCTTAATATTCTATTGTACGATACAGCATTAAATGTTTTCCGTGATCACAACTTCGATAGTAGTACGGTATGCGTTTGTAATGCAGATAATCAACATTTCGGTAATATAAGGGGCTCAGATTCGGGAGTATATGTACCACTGCCGGGAACCACTTTCAATCCGACAACGTCGTCTAATTCATTACGTTCTCTAAGTGCCTTTGGGTCTGTGGGAATGGGCGGATGTGGAGGAGGATTGATTGGAGGCATTGCGAATTCCTTAGATTCACCTGCCTCGTTGGCTGGAGCAGGCTCCAGTTCATCTACCACACCCTCAACGACAACACCAGCCAATAACGCACAACAATATATCACTGGTTATGTGGACGAAGATGCGGTTGAGTGCACATGTGGTTTCAGTGCCGTCATTAATCGGCGTTTAGCATGTCAGGCTGGCCTATTCTATGAAGATGAAATGGAAATAACGGGCATAGCGGAGGATCCAGGCCGCCATAAAAAACATTCCCTCTTGACTCTGATGACAACTCTGGCTTCAAAAGCCACAAATAATAATACCAACGGTATAGTAGACAAATCCGTGGAACAGGCGGCATTTTCAATATTCGATTTATTGCTGGATCAGTGTTCTATTATACAAACTTCTAGTAGTGCTATACACCGTGCTTTGCAACGTCATCGACGAAGACTGGCGAAAAAATCACAAAAACCTCAATCAGTTGCAGCAATTGCCAATGTTCTCGAGTACATAGATGCTAATGATATTATAGCGCTTGCTTTGGAACAAGCGCGTTTAGCATTCGACAGCTCCCGTATGGATATTATGGAACAACAAATTGTACCATTCTCATCGCATAGGAAACAATCTGGAAATAACCAATTAGCCCTTTCGTTAACAGGGCGCATTAACGTTCACAAATGGCCTTATATACCAGTGGGTTTTTCACGCAGCAACAAAGATATTGTTTCGACTATGAAATCCATACAACCCATGCTACAAAATGCATTCCATTCGAAATCTCGCAACGCTGCCGGAGCCAAGGATGCCACATATATTGTGAGTGGTCCATTGACTTGGCGGCAATTTCATCGTCTCGCTGGCCGAGCTTCAGGGCAATGTGAACCTCAGCCCATACCTTCGGTAATCGTAGGTCATGATAAAGATTGGATATCAGTAGCACCTCTAGCCATACACCACTGGGATAAATTTCTACTGGAGCCTTACTCCTACGCTAGAGATGTAGTTTACTTGATAATGGCACCTGACGACGACTACGTATTGAGCAAAACGAAAACTTATTTTAAAGAACTAAGTACGACATATGAAATGTGTAAACTAGGCAAGCATATGCCAATTTGCGGCTGGAACGGTTTATTAACGGTGCAACAAAGGCCTCCTAATGAAAAACCTTTTACGACAACTATAGATAACTGGTTGCGATCTTTAGAAGATACAACACTAGTCGAAAAATTACGTCTGTATGCCTACGCTTTTCAACATCAACTAGCGCCGTATTTAAATCGAGTACCAAATGATAAGACTCTTCTTAATCCTGTGGATAATAGTACACGTAACACAGCAACTAGCAATTTATCGTCGTCGTCATCATCATCATCGGCAACGGGTAACGGAAGTACAAATTCGAACCAAGAAAATGATTTGCGTGGAAATCTGGGAACAGACCACAATACAAACATGGATCATAACAGTGATCATTCCCAACCCGGCATCGGCACAGATAGCCAAGGGAATCCAAATGAAAATAAACCAACTGCCGATATTAAGCCAGATGTTAAACCTCCCCTTGTATTGGGTGATCCGCTTGGTGTTGCCGAATGTCTGGAGGAAGTAAACCCTTCTGCTATCGTGCTCTATGTAGTAGAACCATTTACCTACGGTTCCGATTCACCTGAATTGGAAAGAATTGCATGTATTGCCTTGTTGAGAATGTATTCAGAACTTTTAAAATCCATTCCCGAATCAGTGAGATCTCATATAAATATACAAATTATTTCATTAGAGTCAATACTTGAACTTGGAAGATCTCGCAATCGTAAGCGATTTTCAGATGAGATTAAATGTTTAGCTTTGAATATATTCTCTCAGTGCAAACGGCATATGGTACACGCGCAGGCCGTTAAGAGTCTTACCGGTTTTGGTACAGCTGCAAATGTAGAAGCATTCCTTAAAACGAAAGACGAAAAGAATCGACGGCCTTATAAGATGTATACACCACCATACATACTTGCATCCATGCATGAGAAAAATGACAAAACAGACTTCTCTCGGCCTGCGTGGGGTGGTATGCGTGGAAATCCAAATGATCAAAAATACTCCGTTATGTATTGTAATTATTGTTTAAGTGAAGATCAATCTTGGCTGCTGGCCACTGTTACCGATGATCGCGGCGAAATGTTGGAGAAAATGTGTATTAATATCGATGTACCAAATCGTACACGCCGTCGTCGAGCACCGGCTCGGAGGATAGGCCTTAATAAACTTATGGACTATATTTTGAGTTTAATATCACAGACTACCCAAACATGGCGACTTGTCGTTGGTCGTATAGGTCGAATCGGTCACAATGAATTAAAATCTTGGTCATATTTATTGGGAAAATCAAATTTACAAAAAGCTACCAAACAATTAAAAGACATGTGTAAACAATGTCAACTAATGTATCCACCCTCGATATTGAGTGCCTGCTTAGTAACGTTAGAGCCCGATGCAAAACTTCGTGTTATGCCAGATCAATTTACTCCCGATGAACGTTTCTCACAGATTTCAATACAAAATCCGCTATCAACTCCGCAAGATGTAACCTGTACTCATATATTAGTTTTTCCCACCAGTGCTATATGCGTGGTAAGTTTTCTATTTAAATTATATTATTTTCTTATATATACATATATCGGGCTTGACTATTATAGAAGTTATTTGTGAGTTTTGTTTTATTTTTCATAATTTGTACTCCTTGTACTTACAGTCATTCACCCGTCAATTCCAAAACGAAACGCAGGGGGATATTGATGAAGATTTTATTAATTTTGGCAATGATGAAGATGAAAATGAGGTTTTCAAAGATGCCGCCTTAATGGATGATTTATTAGGACAATGGGACAACGGCGGAGGCACTGGTAACAAATACTTAGATTTGTAAATTAAAACTGTGATAGTAATTGAAATTGTTTTTTTTTTTTTTTGAATTTTTTTTATATAAGGTCGCGGTATGTCCAATCATAATAGTCCTGATCGAATAGAAGATAATAGAAGCTGGCAAAGCGTAGGTGGTAATAATACATACTCAACACATCAAGACATTGAGGAGGTAAATTTTTGGACACCGATTTGTATTTCCATTTATTATTCAATATAAACGTTGTTTATTTTACACTTTTTTATAGGTGGGGCAAATAAATCAACAACCTTTGGCAGTTGGTTATATGGTATCAACGGCACCCACTGGTCGTATGCCATCGTGGTTTTGGTCAGCATGTCCCCATTTGGAAGATGTTTGCCCGGTATTTCTGAAAACTGCCTTGCATATACACGTACCCAATATACAGACCACCGATGATATACTCAACTCAACAAATGCCCATTCTTCAGCGACAGATCATCCGCTAGACTCTAGTCTTACAGCCGATGTATTACGTTATGTACTTGAGGGTTACAATGCTCTTTCATGGTTGGCATTAGACTCGAATACCCATGATCGTTTATCATGCTTGCCCATCAATGTACAGACCCTTATGGATCTCTATTATTTGACAGCTGCAATTACTTAAAAAAATCACAGAACCAATACCTATAAAGGAACTAATGTTGATATTCTCTGTAAAAAGAAAATCCCTGTTTTGTATTTATATGTTTAAAATATTTTATTTTTAATTTTTTTTTTTTTTTTTTTTTTTTTTTTTTTTTATTTTATTTTTACACAACCACATTCAACTCGTGTGCATTAATCTAAATCGTATGAGCATGTTTTTGATTTGTTTGAGATTTATTTCTATATATTTATATTTTTTTGAACAGTTTTTATTTTTAAATTTCTTTTTTTTTTTTGTTATTATTATTATTATTATTTCTGTGATATTCAGAAAAATTAACAATGAAAATTGCTTCTATTATTCTTTTATTCTATCATTTTGCATTTGTTTCATATAAAAAGAAAGCAAAAAAAAAAAAAAAATATGAATGTATAGATTGAATCACATACATATAGAAGAACTTAAAATAATGCTTCCGTTACTTTTTTTTCGGACTTCCAATCGAGGCTTCAAACTACAAACATATTTAAACATACATATTGAATATTTTTTTGTCAGAATAATCACATGATCGTTTTTATAACAAAAAAAAATTTTTTTTTAATTGTTAATCAAAACTGAATCTGTCGTATGTTTGTCAATCATTTATTTTTCTACTTATTTTTCTAAAAATTATTCTTGTTGTTTGTTAAAAATTTGTAAATTATTTATTTTTTTAATTTATCTAGAAATTGAAACCTATTAAATTGAAATTTATTTGGAAANNAAAGTAAATAACGTTAAACATTACTAAGCAGTTAAAGTTTTTGTCGTAAAACATAACGATTTAAATTGTAAATTTATATTATTTACAACTAAATATAGAAAAAGGAATTCCCCATTACTACTACAGTTATTGTAATTTATTTATTTTTTTTTTTGGAGCATTTATAATTATAGGTAAAGGCTTTTTCTCCATTTTGTTCAATTAAATTAGAAAAATTAATTTTTTTTTTTAATAATTTTTCGTTACATTTGTTAATTTAAATTAACTTATTTAGGACAGTTTCAAAATCATATATTTTTTATATTTAATTTTCATTGCTATTGTTATTCCATGCGTAATTGAAATTTATTAACAGAAGCAATTAAGAAATTGAAATTATTTAACTTCAAATTATTATTTTGGTTAATGATTTTTGTTTTTGATATTTCGTTACACCGATGTGGTGTAGCAATGTCAGGATAATAATTTTATATTAAGTTTTAAATAATAATCGAAAATTAATTTACATAAAAAACTGTTTAAAAGTCTCTGAGTATTAAAAGAAAAACAATAGTAAATAAATTTATGATTTAAATCGTTATACTAAGTGTAGAAATTGTATATATATTAAAGTGTATAATTAAATATTATTATTTTATATAACAAAACAAAGAACAAAATCCCTACATTATATTCAAATGAAGGAAATACATTTAAAAATATATCTTATGTCCACTTATTTGTTAATACATAAATAACTTTAAATATTTGATATATAGATATATTACTTTCTAGACAGATTATAAAATAAATAAATGTAATTTAAAAAAAGAAAAATCAATTATACACATATAAAAACTGCAATTATATACATACATAAACAAAATCAACAAAAAAAAAAAAAAAAAAAAAAAAAAAAAATAACTTGCGTTTAATATAAATAAAATAAAATCTAGTACAATTAAGCGAAAAAAACACAATTTTATATAGTTATAAGACTTAATAAAAACAAAAATAAATTAATTATAAAATTATAATAAGAAATTCAACAATTGTAAACTATGAAAAATCAACATTATGTCTTAAAGAAAAATTAAATAAAATATAATTATGTATTCTAATAATATATAACATATAATATTACACACATAATAATATTTAATGCTAACTATAATTGTTAACATTTTAACTAAATATACAAGCCACAATACATTACACAGCATACCACATACACACACACAGTTTAGTATAATTTTAAGTTTAATGATTTACAACAAACTCGTTTTATTATTAATATTAATTAAAGAAAGTTCGCTATTATAAAAACAAACAAAAAGAAAATAACCTAATAAAAACAATATAAATATATATTTAAAGTTAAAAATTAAAAATACCAGCCTAAATAAATTTGAAACACTATCTACCATTCTTGTTTTTATATATACATATACATATTACAAAACAAAAATAAAAATATATATAATAATAAGTAAATAAAATAGCTGTAAGTTTTTTATAAATATATACATACTATATTTCAAAACAAAACAGATTAAAAAGAAAATACTTAAAACATTTAATAATGTTTCATATAAAATGAAATAAAAAAAAAGAAAAAATATTTCAATACGAGTATAATTTTTATAAAACTTACAAAATAAAATATGTTTTTAATACAAACACTACTAACATTTCTCATTTAAGTATTTTCTATTTAAAATAATAAGAAATTCAACAATTGTAAACTATGAAAAATCAACATTATGTCTTAAAGAAAAATTAATAAAATATAATTATGTATTCTAATAATATATACATATAATATTACACATCATAATACATATTTAATGCTAACTATAATTGTTAAGCATTTTAACTAAATATAAAGCCACAATAACATTACACAGCATACCACATACACACACACAGTTTAGTATAATTTTAAGTTTAATGATTTACAACAAACTCGTTTTATTATTAATATTAATTAAAGAAAGTTCGCTATTATAAAAACAAACAAAAAGAAAATAACCTAATAAAAACAATATAAATATATATTTAAAGTTAAAAATTAAAAATACCAGCCTAAATAAATTTGAAACACTATCTACCATTCTTGTTTTTATATATACATATACATATTACAAAACACAAAATAAAAATATATATAATAATAAGTAAATAAAATAGCTGTAAGTTTTTTATAAATATATACATACTATATTTCAAAACAAAACAGATTAAAAAGAAAATACTTAAAACATTTAATAATGTTTCATATAAAATGAAATAAAAAAAAAGAAAAATATTTCAATACGAGTATAATTTTTATAAAACTTACAAAATAAAATATGTTTTTAATACAAACCTACTAACATTTCTCATTTAAGTATTTTCTATTTAAATTATTTTTTTTTATCATGTAAATGCATACACATATAGGTTATTATTACTACAATATATAATACATACATATTTAAAATTAAATGTTCTTTTTTTTAATTTAAATTAATTTTTAGCAAATTTTTATTTTTAAACCAATTTATATTTGTTTTACTTCATTATTTTTTTTTTTTTTGCATGAGTCAAGCGTAGTATATTTAATATACAATTTATAGATTTTTTAAATCAAACAAACCTAACAATACAAAAAAAAGTTAAAAAAAAACTCACACACACTGATGTTTAACTACTATAAGCCAGCTAGCAAAAAGAAATAAACAAAATTAACATACAAAACAATATCTTGAAGTGAAACTCGTTTATGTTAGTATATAACCTCTCCGCATTTGTTAACCACAACTTCCTAAAACTTTGAAACAACAACAGATATATTTGTTTTTCATTTTTCTTTTTTTTTTAATTTATGATTTATGATTTAATTTATGATTAAGTATTAAATTAATCTTAAAAATATTTGTAAAAATAAATCACCAATCCAATCACACAACATCCAAAATTTTAAAATAAAATAAAATTTTTAAGTAATACAATAAAATTATTTATTTTAACAAAATTTTTTGTACATAATCCATACATATACATTATAGTATATAGTAAAGAAAATTTACACATAAAAACACACCACTCTCTAACTCTTCTTGTATTCATTAATACATACCTAGTTTTCATTTATAATGCCACTGCACATTTAAAGAAATATTATTGTATTAATTACAAATAAAAACAAAATTATATCATATATACATATATATATATTTGTCACTTGCTTTTTATTGTTTTATTTATTTTATTACGTTTTCCTCTTTTCGTCTTTTTTTTTAACAGGTTTGAAAAGCAAAATGTTATGAATTAAACTTTAAAGCTCAAAATTATAGAGAATAAGACATCATAATTGAAACAATTTTAATCAAAATACTATCATCTTAGGTTTATTGTTTTATTTATAAATGTTATTATGCTTTTCATCGTAAGAATAAAGTTACCAATTCATAAGGAGAAACTATTGTCATACTGGGGAAAAAGTTTTCCAGCTTTATGCTGTTGTAGCAACCACATAACGATCCAAACCCTGCCAGATCGTATTAAGAAAAAACGGTTTATCAATAGTGTTGTTGTTGCTTTGTGTGACACATTATCACTGATCATGAAAATACAAAAAACCGAGAGAATTGGAGGCCAGAATTAAATTTACTTTACTTTACAATATAAAAGTTTATATAGAATGGGTTTCAACATTAAATATTCAAAAAATATAAAAAGTTCAAGGCGTTAGAAACACTGTCGTGTTGGATAAAAATGTTTACAGAACATTATTGTATAAACAAAGAGTCGGCGTTAAAATATTTTAAACAATTGGGCTCGATCAGTATAAGTGTCGTATAGTCTGCGAAAGTCCTTAGACTTTGTATTAAAAATATAAAAAGATCAAACAAAATAACTTGATTTTTACTTTTAATGGGACAAAATATTTCATCCTATACAAATAAATTGGATTTACAATAATAAATATTATTTGTTGTTCTATTCCTTGATTGAATTTTTCGGTATTAATAATCAAAATAGCTTTCTATTGTTGTAACAAAAGAAAAATGGATCATTTTCAACTGGCATTTGAAAAAGATAAAAGAAATTATCGAACCATTATCCGTTTAGATTATGTGACTAAAAATGGTGTAAGGTTTGTTCTACTAAATATTTTCTTCCCTTGATAATACCATACAGTCGCGAATATCTTTTTTTTCTTGAATTGTATCAATTGTTCCTTTTGTTAGTATTATATTCACATATTTAAACGCTACAGATGAAGGAAGCATGAGTTTAAAATATTTTTTTTATCTACAATTTTAAATTTTTAATACTTTTTTCAGTTCCTTTTATTTAATAAGCATGTTCCTAAACTAAGGAAAAGGTATACAGTTGTGTATTAAGTTTAACAATAACACAGTGCTACAGTGAAGATATGTATTTGTAAAATAACTAGTACACATACATACGTATGTATATATGGTATGTATATCGTGAGTATAGGTACAGTATGGATTCCAAGTCAGTTTTAAAGACATGAAAAACTATTTTAAAATTTGAAATTATTTTAATAAACACTGACTTTATATAATTTTAAGCACTTAAGAACGCTTAAACAATTGTTTGTAATTGATTTCTATTATTTAAACCAAGTATACTATGAATCAAGTTTTATTTTGTAGCACACAATCTAATTACAGTGAGCCTGAAAAATATTTTTTCAAATCTAATTTTTTTTTTTTGATAACAAAACTTAAAAGTTTACATATTTAGATGATTTGTTTGTAAATTCAACAGTATGAATATGAATAACTATATTACAATGTATAAAATATTAATAAATAACAATATATACATACATATATATTTTTATATGAAAAGGGAACAGATTTTTTAATTTTATATATCAAAAGAAAATAAAAATAAGATTGTATATAAAAAGAAAACACATTCAAGAAAAAGCAAGGTTTTACACACAACTTTATCTATAAAATTGACACAAACAAATATCTAAAATTAAATATAAAAGAAAAGAAAAAACTTACAAAATTATATCGTTAAATATTTAAGAAGCTTGGCTTCGGTAATGAAAAATATAAAATAAAATTAAATCCAAAAATTGCAAAAAAAAATGTTTTTTTTTATTTAATTTTTGAATATACCTTAAATTCTTGATTTAACAAAATAATGTAAAAAAAATCAAATTTTTTAGGTTATAAAATATTATTTCAAATTAAAATAATTTGTAAGTTAATTAATTAAACATGTATCATAAACATTAAAATTTTAAACAAAATTATACATAATTTTAAACTATATATCTAAAACTTTAATATACATACATACATATATTCATTATGTAGGCCAAATTATTTAAAAACTTTCATTACTAAAAATAGCTCATAGTATTACCATTTCATTGGAGAAAAAAGCAAAATGAAATAAATCTATAATTTTATGAAAAAAAAAATAATAAAAAATATAAATAAAAAAAGTAAAACTATGATTAATGAAACCATATGCAAAACATTTCACTACATATTTCCCCGTTGAAATTATAGGGTTAAGAATGAACGATATGTACATCTATCTGCCATCATTAAGGAATGAATCAAAAAGTATAAAAACAAAAATAATGAAAAAAAATATGGAAACCCAATTAACTCCCAATTAAGTAAAAAAAAGTTGTTTTAGTAAATTATACATACATTTACATTAATTTAAGGAACTAATTTAAATTATTATATTATAAAGTATATTCAACACAAGGAAATGCAAAAATATATATTATTTGATTGTAAATTTAGTATTAAGTTAGCATTTTTTTGAAAGCGAATAAATGAAAATAAAAAGAAACATTTTCCAACATTTCAATTGCTTTTCCTTTTTTTTAATAACTAACAAAACCAAAACATAAGGTAGGCGGTATAAGTCAATAAGGAAATGGTGACGAAAACGGAATTAATGGTTATCAAGGCTTTCATGTGTTCCCACCTGCAGTTCAAAACTATACTGTCAACAGCTTGGTAGACAAAAGGATGCTGCTGACACCTAAAGGCTATTTGTGGTCAAAAAAAGGAGAGGAATAATCCATCAGCAATACCGATATTGACTAGCCTGACAATGTGGAAACTTGGATTGGTGAATGGAAATAATTTTGGCTTGGTGAATGGAAATAATTTTATTCCAAAAAAAAATTCACCTCAATAAAAGTGTATGAAATTCAATAGTCCCAGTTTTACAGCAATAAAAATGATTGTTTCTATTGCAGAGCATATACAACATATTCAACAATTTGCTTAAATGTGTTCTATGTTCTGCAACGGCATTTATTTAATTCTCGCTTTTCGCCTTCGTGAATGTGTCCAATCACTGAATGTGTTCACCTTCTGCGAATGTATGTCATTTTCACAGGCCGTTTATTTGCAGTGGATAATAATACTGGGTTGAAAGATTATGAAAATTTCAAATAGGTCTTTCCAATGTCCAGTTGTTAATATAAATTATCTTGCCTCTGCGAATAAATACGAAGTAAAAATAAAAAAATAACTTCTCCAAACATTTTAAAAACATTTTCTAATTTGTTGTTTCGTTTTTTTTTTTATTAAATAAAACGTCAGGTTGATTTTGTGTTTATATTACTAATAATAATTATTTCTTATCGTTTGTTTTGTTTTTTTTTCATCTTTTGTATTATATTTCATTATTTTAAAGTTTATACTACTAATGTAATTCAAATTGTAATTTATACTTGTTTTGTATTTGTATTATTTGCAAATTAAATTTATAAAATGTCCATTTAAGCTTAAATTATTCATTTTATATTGTTCTGCATTCGACAGTCATTATCATTAACATTAATGTTTGGCTGAGTAATTATTATTTATGATTTTATTTTCTTACTTTAATTTCTAAGACAACAAGCAGAGAAGGTAAATTTATTTAAGGAGTTATTCTATCTTTTCTTTTTTTAAATAATAAATGATTTTTTTTAATATTATCAAATTAAAATAAAGTAATAAAGAGAAAAAGAAAAATAAGTTACATGTCATCGTTAGATTAATCATTGTCTTCCACTGAATTATCATAATGATCCGAATTTAGAATGAATCTTTTATTAATGCACATTACAAAGTAACAACAAAGTTATTTAATAATAAAAAAATAATAACAATTCGTGAAAGAAATCGGTGGTTTTAAGCATTTTTTTATTTCTGTTGATTATAACCACATACTCACATATAAACATTTACGCCTTTGTAGCATATTCAAAAAATATGTAACAATGTAACTCCAAATATAAAAAGTTTACAAAAGGGAATAGTAGACATTATGTAGCTTGCAGCTTTACGAACATAAATATAAAGAATGGAAGGAAAAACAGGAAGAGGTAGTAAATAAAAAAAATCAATAAAAGTGAGAGGAAAAAATTCTACAAAATGTTATAAATTTACAATTCTACTGCCATTATGCTTTGGACCACCCTTTGTTTTAATATCAGTCATATTTGTAGACAATTTGTAGCAAATAAAAGGTGGTTTGTTTAGAAGTCACTATCATAGTTGACGTCTTGGGCTTGTGTTGATTCATCCGACCGTTCCGATATTGGCTCTAAGTCAGCATCCAATCCAGGGTCATTCATTGATGTTGGACAGCAGGGATGAGACATAGAGTCGAAGGCATCTTTAATTTGATTGTTGGCACCTTTGGGATCCAAGTCGGTAGCCCAACTGAAGTGCATTAAAGCCGAATCAACATTACCTAAAGTCTTATGAATTTTTCCTATCAAATAGAACACAACAGATTCTTTGGGTACGATTTCTTTGAGTTCTTCAAGTTCTTTTAAAGCCTCTTGATGTTTACCCAACGAAAAGTATATTGAACCACGATGGAAACGTGCCAATGGATTTTTTGGATCTAGCGTTGCTGCTGTATTTAGGGTTTGTAAGGCCTGTTCTTTCTTTTGCATGAAATATTGCATAGCACCTATATGCACTAAAATCACGGAATTCTTAGGATTGATTTTCAAAGCCTTTATGTAATGCAACTCGGCCAGTTCATATTTTTCTTGTTTCGAATAAATTGTACCAATGCCAAACCAAGCATTATAGTGCCTTGGATCTCTGACCACAGCTGAACGGAAGTAGTCCATAGCTCTATCCAGTTCTTCGGTAAGGACAAGTTCATGTCCCAATAGGGTGTAACTATATACAAATTCTGGGTCTACTTGTACGGCTCTTTTAAAGAATTTAATGGCTGTTTCATGTTCCTTATGTAGGGAAAAACAATTTCCAGCCACACACCATGTAATAGGCGATGTTTTATCCTGATTGATAAGATCCTGTGCCAACGCTGATAAACTGACCTCTTTTTGCAGGTGCCACAAGGATGAGGAATATATTTCCATGTAATCTAAGCGGTAGGGTTCCTGCTCATGTATGCGTTTAAATATCGCCACTGCATTCTCATACTCTCTGAGTTCATAGTGGCACATGCCTATCAGAGATTGTACCCAGCTGGAAGAAAAATGATGCTTTGGTATCGTAGCCTCTAAATGTTTAATGGAGCTTTTACACTCGAAATGCGCTAACAGCTTATACCCTTCACCGAGATCACGTAGTAAAGTCATTAGACCATCGGCAGATTGTTTTTTCAGGGCTAGCAGGTGGTGGGCCATAGTTTGAGCGCTATTTAAACTGTTGTTAAGTTGAACTTTGGCATCTTCTGATGCGCGAATATTACAAGTCTGCGCAGATGTAATCGTCTCAATTTTTTCCTTATCTTTTCGCGTATTCTTGTCGTTTATTTTGTCAGTATTAGTTTGGTTAGAATTTGATTTGTCTTCAATTAGTTCATTATTTAGACAGATTTTACCCATACGAGATTTCGTTTTACGAGGCGGTGAACGAGGCTGAACGAATTTATTTGATATATTGGGGGATTTGTTATTTTCTTTCACTGAATATGCGCTATGACTAAAAAGTCTCGAACTTCGTCGAACAGCAGCATTAGGAATATTAGGAGCTAAAAAGAAAAAAAAATATAATGTTAAACTATGTTAATGTTAATAAAAAATTGTTGTTGTTTACTCCTTACCATTTGAAACATTTCCACTGTTGTTGGGAGTACGTGGAGTTATATTACCGGTTTGAGTAAAAACTGAAGGTTTACCGCTACCAGAATTTGCTGTTGTTTCTTTGCGGTTTATTATTGAACTAACGTGACCTTTCAATTTTTTTCCAATTATTTTCTGTTCCTGATTTACTTCAGCCAGTGTCTGAGGCAATGGGGAATTCGTTATATTGAGATTTGCTTGAGTGTGGCCTGCACCAACATTGCCCAAGAATGAAGAATCACCAGTACACGGACTATTTATTGGCAACACACCGAAACTGGGTGTAGTCGGAGACATTGCAGACAGATATTTGAATTGTTTACGAAATGGTGTACCAGCACCACAATCAAATTGTAGCCCCTGTGCCGTAATGTTAGTTTGATCGGAATTGGTTGTATAACCTACTGGAGTGTCGTCCAACATCATCATGCTAGAGTTTTGCTGACCAATACCTTGACCAGTACCACCTATGCCACCGTTACTTTGTCCAATATTTGTACCTCTTAACATTGATATGGAACTATTTAGACTATTATTATTTGGTGTGGTCAATGTTTGCAATGCGCCAACACCGTTATTATTTACAGGTGGCTGTATTTGTTGTTCCGTAGGTGTTGACAGTATGTAATTTGAACTATTACTCAATTGGCTAATGAAACCACCATCCATTGAAATGTGTGTATTAGTTGTACCAACATTTGGATAATTTAAGTTACAGCTATCGCTTAAATTAAAATTGCCAGAGTTCGAATTTGTTGTTCCGCAACCGCCGAATAGTACAATTGAATTTGTATTCGCATTACCCTGGCATGTATTGAATATATCGGTATTAGGAATTTGAAATACACTATTCGCATCTGGATTCTCTCCCAATTGACAGAGATCGGCAAACGCTTGCCACATAAATGGATTCAATTTTAATGCTTTGCGTAACGCTAGGGTCGCTATTTTGTTACGCTCTGTCTTAACGCATATTTGTGCTATTAACTGCAATACGAAGCATGCGATTTCTCCAAATTCCTTAACAATATCGTCAAAACAGTTTTTCAAATCACCAAACCCGTTAATGGTTAAAGCACATTCTGCCTCGGAATATTTCTTGAGTTGATAAGCACATTTTGCCTGCAAGAAACGACACTGTGGCGAACGTCGGGATTTTTCTCGTAATAACCAGTACGTTTGATGTATAAGGTTTGAACGGTAATAGCTGGTGGCCAAAATGAAAATGGTTTCATCAGTCTCCACTGAAATTAAATAAAAAGTTCTTTTTTAACAATGACATCAAAAGTTTTTAAATAGTCCTTAAAAAAACCTTTATTCTATTTAATTTTCAATTTATAGGATTAAGCGTCATATACAGAGTCAATTATGAACAAATGTTATTAGAAACGAGTATATATTTCCTGTAAGCGTGACTTCTAAGTCAATTTTGTGAGAAACAGTCATTACTTATTTTACAATACAATTCACTCGTCATAAAAATGCATTGCATGACGCTGTGACTAGAAATTTAACTCTTGACTTATGATAGCATAACTGCTTTTCTTCTATGTTTGTAAATGAGTCGGGTATCCCTATAAACAATATCCTTTAGTCACCCTTACAGTGATAACTATAACTTGATTGACTATTATGTAGTTTAATTAATTTAGTTACAGTGTGTTTAAACCGATTCGCGATAACTAATATAGTACTGTTAATAGTTCAAATAAATGGTTCAATTAATTATTATAAATTTGTTAATTTCTTTGACTAGCATGGAAAAAAATTAGAAATCGATTAATTGTTTGAGGGTCAACATAATCCAGTTCACTATTCCGAAATCTGAAATTGTTACAAATTGAATTGAATGTCTCCCGCGGAGCTTGTTTGCCCATTATGGTGTAATTTTTTTTACCATAATTGCGTTTGAATTTCTTATAAAATTAAATAATTTATAAATTTTCATTTTGTTTTATTACCTTCGGAACACAAACGTTCTGCCAGAAAAACTGCATCCTTGTGATCGTAATGATTGAGACAATGCCATATGGCGGCCTATAAAATAAATATTGTTTCAATAGGAAACTTTCAATAAATATGAATAGGAGTTGTTGTTGTTACCTGCACTGGTTCCTGGAGAATCATTTTTCGAAACCTATTTTGTTTTCGCACTTAGGAGAGTTATAGTATATTCTCTTAATATCTATGGAAATAAACGAATCCTTGTATTTGTAAATTTACTTAAGTGCTTAATAATAAACACTCTACATATACACAGGCGTACTGAAGGAACGACTGTTTCTAAATTTGGATGTTTGGGTAAAGTTGTATTGATGGACGATCTGAAATGCCCTTGCGCTTCCTCTATTAAAGGTGATGATGATGACGACGACGACCACCACCACCGCCACCAACAACAAACCAAACCAAACAAACTATGCTGCTGCTACTACACACAGCTTTTTTATGTGATACCTTAGCGAGCACTAAGGCCACAACTCTTTTAGAAAAAATTTCACTTTCTATTAAACGAATTTTTCTTCAATCTATTGAAATTTGTTTACAAATTTAATATTTTGATCAATCACTGACTATTGTTTTATACATTTTAAATGGTTCTATGTAAAAGCGATGGCATTTAATAGGAAAATTTATGATTTGAAATTTAGGTAAAATAGAAAAAATCTCTAATTGCTGCGAAAAAATAAAATATTTTTCTTCTTCGTTTGGTTTTCACAGTTGCAAAGTTTAGTATTATTTATAGTTGGAAAATAATTATTAAAACGTACAATATTTATATGGCAATACCATAAAACAAGTCTCACATGAACATTTTTCCTAAGTGGCAATATTATTTCGAATGGCATCACTATTTATAGCCATCATCTCTTTTGTTAAATTATTTTATCGGTTTTGTTTTTATCATGTTTTTCACGCAAAAAAAAAATATCAAAGAAAAAACTCTTATTCATTTTTCCTAATTTGTATTGGTTTCTTTTGCTGAGTTTTGTAAATCTGCTGCAAATATTATTAAAAGAAAAAACATGTTGGACTCGTAAAAAATTCTAATCAAATTAAAAATTAAAATGCTCTTAAAATTATTTATTTTTGCTTTAATACTATTTGTATTAATATATTGGTGAGTAAATTATTATAGTTTAAAAATAATGGGTGTTACTGCTTTTTTCTTCTGCACAAAATTAAATTTCCATAAATAACGATTATTAATATAATTATTAATTTTTCGAGTGCTTGCGTGTTCGTGTGTGTGTGTGGATTGTAATTAAATTGTTTAATTGCATATTTTATATTAAATGATTTTTTCTTTTTCTTAATAGGATTCTACCGAAAGCTATAAGTTTGTTTTTGGTTAAGAAATTTAGAGTCAAAGTACGTATTGGACGTATAAATTTGCCGTATTTGGCACTGAGAAATGTGAACGTCAGCAAAAGTGGATTTTCAGTGGTAAGTGGCAACAGTAACTTGTTTAATGCAGTAAACATGGTAACTATTTCTAAAATTAAAATTAATTATACGTATGTACTATACATGATTCAAAGGAAGATCATGTTGACGACTGTAACGCACTGTAAACAGTTTCCATACCAAGGCATTATTATGGAACATAGTAAATCACATTTTCAAGTACTAACTCCTTCTTTATTATTTCATATTAACCGGCTTTATTAGTAAATGACATTCAAAGGAACTAGGAGAAGAAATAGAATTCCGCACTAACAGTTTTATAATTGTTTGACTCGGTGTCATTGAAAGGATAATAATCAAAAAAGCCATTAAAATATTGAAAACTAAAGTAGAATTATTTTTAAAGAGGATGGTAACTATCGTGATGAATTACCGTTTTGCTACTATGAGATATTTATTAGAACTTGCGCAGTTAGTAATTGAACAATTTGAAGGCTGCAATCAGTTACCAGGAGGCAGCTTTAAGCAGTGGCAGAGTTATTAAGATAAGGCCATAAACATTGGTAGCGACTCACTTGAATTTATTTTCGATAATAATAATCACTTAGTTTTTAAAAATAACAGCCTCCTTCTACATTAATCTTGTTATCCGATATCAATATAATTAAAAATGTCGTCTAAGTGAAACTTAATAAACTGTCTTGAACTTATACAGAAAAAGCTTTTATTGAAATATATTTTATTTTAAATGTCTACGTCCTTTTTTATTCCAGCAAATCGAGGAAATTTGTTTACGTAGCAGTTTTTTTAATACCGAAGTAACAAAACTATTATCTATTTATATACGCGATATACAAATAAATAAGGATATAAAATCACAGAACAATGGTAGTGCTAAGGAAGAACAGAAACAATCTACACGACTATCAAGTGAGGGTAGTGTTGAAAATATGCCTGATTTTAGACAGGCAAAAGTACCGCCCAGTATTTTAACATTTGCTCAATTTATGGCAGTACATATCAATAATATATCGGTATTGGTAATGTTTAATGATTTTGAACCAGGTTGGTACATACATGCCTTGGCTAAAGAATTACATTTGGATGGTAGTATTGTACACAATGCCAAAACATTATTGGTAAATGCAGCACTAAATGAAGCTCAGGTGAGATTATAAATCAAATCTTAATTTTTATTCTAATTTCTTATTGAAATGTTTTTTATTTAGGCTAAAATGCTAAGACACTGTCCGACAAGAAGGCAATCTTTGGAAAATTTAAATAAAATGCGACCTTGTTTAGGTGAGATAAGTTTTGATATTGCCTTAGATGCCACTTTGTTTGCACAGGGTCCTTTATCGGTAGACGTAAGTTATATGTGTGTTATATTCTCTAAATTTATGAACAATAAAAGAATTTTTAAATTTTTATAGAAATTATCCTTGGCAATGAATAATGCTAAATCGACTATACATGGTGGTCTCTATGATTTTCTTAGGGAAGCTAAAAAACGTACACTTCCTGAGGATTCTACCAAAGATTTTATACCATTATCAACATCGTCATCTTCGTTTAAAAAGTCTTCTCGTCCAAATTACAATAACGAATCATATCAAAAAATTGCTCCTATAATACCAAAGAATTTCACTTTTATTATTAAAGCAGCCACTTTCTCTGCGGTTAAGGAAAATTCACAAAATGATTTCAGTGCAAAAATGCACTTATTCAGTGTAAGTTTCTTGCATATAATCATTCTTAATTGTTTTTATGCAATGCTATTGTTTTCTTTTCTTAGATTACTGGCGAATTTAATTCCAAATCGCTTAATGAAAATGCCCATTTACCCACAGTGTTTACAAAGTTGACTCTGCAACATTTAGATATTGATACCAAATATGAAAAATTATTGTTTATCGAACAATTTACTATTGATTCAATGGTAAGAGTTTGTATTTCAATTTTAATTAAGACATGAAACACTTTATTTCACAACATTTTACCCTTTTTTTATTTTCAGTTACAAAATGATATTTTAAATTTGTACGTTAAACTAAAGACGTTCCAAATAATATATAATCACTGTGAAATATATGACTGGGTCCACAATAATTTCCTTTCGAATAAACGGCAAAAAAAGCATCAACCCATGTTATTGCAATACAAACAAAAATCTTTGCCAGATCATTTGTGTAGTTTGCAGAAACAATGCTCGCGCCAATATTCAGATGCCCAAGACGGCGCGACTGGAGCGAATGAAAGTCGTAACAGTTTATTTGAGTCCATTATGAAACATATTGTTGTAAAGGGTTGCGCAGAATTGTGGAATGTTTCCATGCTGATGAAACTGGATGACGATGAGCATGCCGGCATGAGTGTTAGTCATACACGTTTGGTATTAGATCAGATCGAAGACAAACGTAGTTCAATGTATAAGACGAAATTGTTTAATTTATTACTAAATCAACGTCACTGGAGTGTTGAACTTATGATTGAATCACTATGGTGGTCATTGGGCAATTCCATAAATGATACAAATAATCTAAAGAAATCACATTCCCCAGGTTCGCCGTTCTTTTTGGGTGTTAGTTTAGTCAAATTAAGTTCCTATTCAAATGTTACAAAGTTAGAAGTATCCATCCATATTTTACGTACTGAATATAGCATGACTTTGGCCAATTTTGTTGTAAAAACTGTAAATTGTATTAAACAATATGGAGGACTTAAATCGGAAGTGAACACTGCAAAACAACAAATTGTACCGAGCACGGAAACGCCCATAACTCTATTGGTATCGGCCAAAATCAAGGATATTACCGCCTATTTTGTAAATCATCATAAAGCTTGTCTGCTGTTAAGTTTTTCGGAAATAACTCTTACCAGGACTCAACAAATATCCCATTTAAAATTAGAAGAATTTCAAATGGCTATAATGCGTTCTATGACATCGTCTTCGCTATGTCTCACTGATTTTACCGACATCTTTGCTAATTGCAAACTGATACGTCTGGAATACGAAAAGTTTGAAAACAAAAGACCAAAATTATCGGTATATATACCAGGCAATACAGAGGCCATATGGAATTCAAACTTACACATGCATATTTTGACTTTATTCCGTGATATGCAAGAACTTAAATGCGAGCTAGCCTTGCCTCAAAGGGAAAAATTGTCAACACCTGCCACCTCACAGAGTGATCCGAATAGTAAGAAATTGATAATTGAACTATCAGCAGAGCGTAGCACAGTCTTCGAAATAAAACTCTCTGAACGTCATTCCATGCAATGGTTTGTAGAGAATCTTTTCTTTAGCCATAAGGAAGGAAATTTCATATCCGCTGAAAATATTTTCATTAAAATCGATGACGAGCATATATTTACTTTAAAGGATGTTGATGTACACTCGCTAGCAAAACTAGATATGTTGACTCACGAACGGGCCAATTGTGAAGGTTTCCTCTTGCCTACAAATAAAGTATGGGTCACAACGATTGGTGCTTTTAAGGTCAGAGTAATTTCTTCCGCATCTGATGATTATTATAAATTTTTATTTTGTAGGCTATTTTTCCTTATGATCATGATTTCTATGATGCTGTTCAAAATCAATTTGTTTCACATTTTAAATGGCTTAAGCTGGTGCACAATTATAAGAAGAAACCGTTTACAGCTAGTTCGCCTTTGCCCAGTGATATTGTAATACAGGCAAGTTTTACATTTTTGAATTGTTATGGAGTGCAATCGATAATTTAGCTGTTTTTCAATTTTTTAGATTAAAGAATTCCTTTTAGAAATTAGCGATGATCCCTTCGAAGTAAAACTACGCGATAATTATGTTTTGTTAGTCGATGAATATCTGGAAGGCCTTAAGCGTAAGACGCTATTCGATAAGAAGATTGCAGAAATATGTTCGAAAACTTTATTGGTGCCAGCTGGTACTATAGAAAGTCTGCGTGCAACTTTAGTTAAGAAAAATTCCGAAATTTATATACAACGCTCCAAAAAAATACGAGAAAGTGGTCCTGTACGCACGCGTTTGTTGGCATGGATTATGACTGATGTTGAGATTATGGCCATGGCGGATCCCTCTATACATGGTACCTCGAATGTTACACGTATAATGAGAGAGATTGATTCAGAAAGTCCCTGGCCAGAAGAAGGTTTGGAATTCACTACATTGTGGTGCCGTAACGTCCATGTCAGTTGTTCGGAATGGAAATTTATGTTGAGAGATTTTCCTCAACCTATGTTTTACGTTAAAACTATGCGTTTATTTGGTGTATTATGTGGTGCTGAGCAATCTGCTTCCAAAAGAGCAAAGCGTGATGTTTTCATTGAAGTTGGAGAACCATTTGGTACAGATGTCGTACAGCGTAGTATGACTGCCTTAAAATTCTATCATGATTTCAATTGTGAATTGGAGTTTTGTAGTTATGCTTTCGGTCCGTGCTGGGAACCGGTGATGGCTCAATGTAACTTAAGTTTTGAAAAAATATCAGCTCCCTCTAAAGATCCTAGTCCTCCATTACCATTTTGGGATAAAATGCGTCTTTTATTTCATGGCCGTTTAACTATGATAGTTAAACAATTTACGGTGCTCTTACATGCTTCGCTAGATCCCTACAATACCACCGAGGAAATGGAACTTACTTGGAATAATGCTGGAATTGTTTGGACAAATGCTAAAATCATGTTTAAAGGCGAACTTAATGTTACCGTACGGACAGCCTCACGCTACGATGATTGTCGTCTATTGCATTTTCCTCATTTGAAATTAACATTTAAATTGAATTGGGTTTGTTTAGCCAATCCAAATGACCATCACGCCGTTATGCCATGTGCGCCCGACAAGCTGCCTGAATATTCTTCCAATCAAGTTCACGATTCCTTTAGAGCTTTTCGTTCAATTAATTTGAATATATGGATATCGTTTGAAACTAAATCCAAGCTAGGTATGGAAATTGAAAGTGATATACCGAGTTTGGTATTGTACGGTAGTACTTTGAGATGGTTTGAAAGCTTAAAACTAATACTCTCGGGCGTTACAAGGCCAACGAGAAGAGGACCGGTTTTTAATAATGTACGGCCACGTAAAAAACAATTAAGTCGTCATTATAGAAAGGCTAATTTGCAAATGAGTTTGCATCGTTTTCAAGTCCTCTACTGGATGTCTCATGCCAGACATAAAGGATTTCAATTGAATGGTGGACGTGTTTCATTCTGTTCCGAATATTTACTTTCTCTATCAGCCATAGATGACGGTCTCATTCATAGACCTCGTGCTGATTGGTCTACGATTTATATGAACTGTGAACTGAATGACGCTGAAATTTGGCTAAAAAGTGTAGAGCCTGAAAAGTTCGATTGTTCTTCGGAAAATATAGCCAATGCCGATAACTGTAACAAGGTACGTTTTTACTTTTTAAGTGTGGGGCGAGTTTCATACGGTCGTGAAGCTCTTATACAGACCGGTAATGAAGAGGAAACTAACAAAACCAAATCTACTACACCCACTCATAAGTTGGTTGTGTATGATCTGAAAGGTGCTTGGACTAAAAATAATCGGGATGTGGCTTTTGCTTTATTTGATTCCTTTATGAAGTCGCAAAAATTGAAAAATAATCTCTCGACTGAGGCTGTGAAAAGTTATCGCAAAGAGGGTAACTCTAGTCTAATGAAAAACAAACGAAATGATAGTGCAATTGCCCTTACAACTAATTCTACAGAAGTTTTACCACGTATGTTTATTAATCAGTCTAAAGATTTTGTTATTGTATTTTATTTTAACGTTTTAATTCATTTCAGTTACAAACACTAATGCAACCATTAAGAAACCGCAACCGGCTAGTCATGCTACAGCTATGCTGCAGCAACTTATAGCTGAAGCGGATCATAAATTCAATGTATACAGTGACGATCAAAGTACCCAATCTAGGGAATTGCAATTACAGGGTCTGCAAGCCTGTTCTGCTCAGGATGTTATACACGAAAATTGGTCGATTTCACTGGTTAACTCACAAGTGTTACTTAAGGGCTCGGAAACCTCAGGATATGTTATTATAAGTGCTGCCAAGGCAGAAATACTCCAGCGAGTACATCGACCTGTGTGGCGAGATCGTTCCTTGGTATCGAAAACTACTTGGAAGGGTTTGCTAGAATGCATGCAGTACTATGCCACTGTTAGTGCGGGGGAACATGATTCTCTTTTGGAACGTGAAATAATGTGGTTGACTGTAGATAACATACAAGATAAGGATGATGCTGTTATACGTGATTTACCCGATATACCTCATTTGGTAGGCAGCGGCCGCAGTGTGGGTGGTGTTGTCTCTGAAACTGTGGGCGCATCTTCCAGTGAAAATGCTGGAGAAAATCAACCAATACAATTACAACGGATTGTTTCCCGTTGTAAATGTGAGTTTTTCTATGTCAGCTATGGTGACACCATTGATCCAAACACTATTACTGATATGCCACCACCTCCTTCCGAGGAAACTCTATCACCATGGGAAAGACAAGATGATCCTGTAGATGCGTTCACTTTAATGCATCATGACTTGGATGTTTGCACTAATTCGCTACAATATGCTATGATTTTGGATATTGTCAATAATCTGTTGCTTTATGTGGAGCCACAAAGAAAACAAGCCTTAGAAAAATTGGCTAGAATGCGTTTCCAATTGCAATTGCATTCTACCGAAGATCAGAAGCGCCCTATACAACAGAAACAAACTCTTATAAGAAGTTTACTCATGAAAATACGTTCCCTGGAGAAAGACATTCATTTTATAAGCCAGCGAGCCGATGAAAGTGATACCATGGAATGGAAATTAGAATATGATCGTGTACAGAAACATATACGAGAAAGCAAAGAAGAATTAAATACTCTTAGCGAAGAACTCGATATGATGTTGTTGTGCTACAAAGAGAAACAACTTTCGCAATTGAGTAAAATATCGAATGTACGTTCGGATAAAACAGTAAGCATTGTACGGGCCAATGAGATTTGCTTTAAACGAGCTCAATGGCGTCTCACCGAAACAGATGGTCAAATTGGTATTGCAGATTTGGTGCTAAGCGGATTTTTATATACCAAAAAGTCAAAAAGTGATGATTCTGTTGAACATCTTTTGGAATTGGGCAATATACGTATGAACAATTTAATACCACGTGAAATATATCGAGAAGTTTTGGTACCCACCGAAATACAGAAAGATATGCCTGTCGATACCCATAAACGTGTACTAAGAGTATTTTGTCGTGAAAAACCACCAGTGGGTGGTATTTCGGTGAAGGAACATTTTGAAATTAATGTTGCACCCATAACAATAGCAATTACAAAGAAATTCTATTCGACTATGTTGAAATTCTGTTTTCCCGATCGTGATGCTTCCGAAACCGAAGCCGTTGATGATATAGAAGAAAATTCTTCAAGTTCATCATCTTCATCGAATCTGCAGTCAAAGTCTTCGAAAAAACCTTCGAAATCGAAAAAATCCTCCAAGGATTCTGAATTTTATGTTAAAATCGAAAAGGACGATGTAGAAAAGATGAAAGAACGGGCTGAAAAGAATAAATTGTTTATTTATATAAAAATTCCCGAGGTACCGGTGCGTGTCAGCTATAAGGGTAATAAAGAGAAAAATCTGGAGGATATTACCGATTTTTCATTGGTTATACCAACACTGGAATATCATAATGTAACCTGGACGTGGCTAGATTTGTTGTTGGCCATGAAATCCGTTAGTCGCAAAGTGATTCTATCGCAGGCAATTAAACAGAAGTTGCAAATACATCGTCGACCACCAACTACGAATCAAAGTGAGTTTTCCTCACCACCCGAAGAGGATAAGGCAATAATGTTGTTTGGTAATCGTTTTGCGGTAAGTGAAGATTATTTTTTTTATTATTAAAAACTAGAATTTTAATTACATATTGTTTTTGCAGGGTGAAAATCGTAGCCAACGGAAAGGAGTTTTTAAATTTTCTTCAAGCAATAAATAAATTTATATTGTTTAACGTAATTGCAAAAGTATTAAGCTAGAAAATAAAAACAAAAACAGACAAATGATTAATTTATTAAATTAATTTCCATTTATTTATCAACTATGTTCTCTTTTTTATTTTTTTTTTCTTCTTATTTTTGTTCAATATTTTTTGTTTATAATTCTTTTTTTTTATTAAAAATACAATTTCTTGTGTTTCTACTGGGTTTCTATGTGGTATGTTTGTTGTATGAGAGTTAACATAAAAACTTATAAAACACTCTACACTCTATACCTTAATAATGTTTTTTTTGTTTCTTTTTCTTTTTTTCTCTAAAGCTAATATTTTAGTTTAATTACAATACAATGTTATTAAATATTATACTACTTATTTATTTAATTTAATTTAATGATATAATTTTTACAAATACAATTCTCAACAGTTGGAGAGAGAGAAAGAGAAGAAATTGGTAGCAAAAAACACACAAAATTAACATAACAAGTAAAAAAGTGAGAAAAAGAAAAAAAACGAAAAGTAAGAAAAGAAAGAATACTTATTCAACTTTTAAACTTTAATCAAATAACTTAAAAAAAAAAAAAAGAAATAAAAATCGATACTATTTTTATATTAGAACTTTTAACTGTTAAACAGAAAACATAACCAACAAAATTGTCTTAATCAAAAATTATAATGTGAATGAATTATGAAAGCATTATCGCTTTTTAACAATGCTATTAGAAACTATTATGGTATATTCAAAATTCTTTCTTTTTAATAAAAAAAAAACATTTTTTTTTTTTTTTGTTAAAAGTAGTTTGAAAAAATAATTTTTCTTAAAATTTACACTAACACGCTATTTGAAGAAAGAAGAAATGATTAAAAAAAAAAATAGATTGAAAGATTGATTTTATAAATTAAAAATATTGCTAGTTTAGTTTAAAAGCTTCCCGGATAATTGTTTTAATTTTATTAAGTTCACTTGGAAAGCATTTCATTTATTTTGTTGCTTTAATGGTGGCTAGAAATAAAAATAAATTAAAAAAAACAAAACCAAAATATTTATATGTTAATAAAAACTTACCAATACGAATACTTTTTTGGGTATTGATCGTTGTACTAGTTCGCCTAGCAAAATATTTTGTGTTTCATCTTTAGTGGGATCAGCCTGTGTGTTATATGACAGTGTTAATTCAGGTAAATTTTGCCAGCCAACATACAATGGATACAGATTGTAGACAAGCTCCTTTTCGCCGAAAGCAAATATGGAAATGTCAAGCTAAAAAGTAAAAAGAAACGAAAGCATTTTAGTTTTGTGTGTTAAAAACAAGCAAAATTTTTACACTCACCTGCTTATGACCCGAACATATAAAATTATCCGTATTACTAATAGTGAGTGTAGCAATTAGATGTACAACTTTAGGTGTTGGATTCTTTAAAACAACTTTAAATGTCATTGGCATTTTCACAAACATTTTCTCATCAATTGTACAATAAATATTAAGTGGAGGCTCAACAATCGGTAAACCGGTTATAACAAATTTTGATTCATTTTCCTCTTTACAACCGGAACGACGCCATTTTATACAATAGAAACCAAATATTATTTGATTATTTAAAGGTGTAGACAATTGTTGTTGTGGATTCGTTGAATCGACAAGCAGGGAACCCTTAAGGAAACCTCTTAAATGACCAGTTGCCTGTATAGCATCTAATGTTTTATTATATACTAAACGTGTATGTAAATTTTGTTTCAATGCCTGTGCAACATTCTCATCTAGATTACCACTACTGTTATTGTTGTTGTTGTTGTTATTGCTGTTTGCTATATTTGAGCCCATTTTCCCATCATCTGATACAGTTGAACTGCTCATATTGGAATTTTGACTGGATGCCATTAGAGCATTGGAGGAGGCAGTATTATTTATTATGGTCATATTCGTTGAGAGTTTACCCAAAAGACTTTTATTCATATGATTGGAGATCATCACATTTGAGCCTATGCCATCGTTTTTCATTAAATGTTTTCTGGAAGTTCTTAAACGATTGAATATATTCGGTTGTAAATCATTTTTTGAGCGTTCATAATCCTTAGCGGTTAACCATTCTTCGCTTAAATTGTTCGTACGCAATACTATAACATCTTCCAGTTTTTCACCACGCTTATATATGCTGGTGAATTTCTTACGTTTAAAACTATAAGTCGATTGCACTAAGTTATGATCCTTGAAAGGAAAAAAAAAATAAACCGTTATATGAAAATAAATTATTGAATAACTGTTAATAAAATTAAATTACTTACACATATAAAATAGGTCTCTAAAATATCTAATTCAACATCAGCTTGCACCTCCAGGCCGGCACGAAACAAAAAGTTCTCTCCTCTATAGATTTTAATCAAAGGCATACGATTCAATGTATAAAATTGTCCCATGAATTTAAATTCCGGTTGACATCGCACGTTTAGTACAGTGTCTTGAGTTTTTCGCAAACTATTCTCATCCAGAAATTCCAAATGAATTGGTGTTATTAGCGGCAATGGAGTTAAAATTGTTTGATTTGATGTTAAATTCTTTGCAGCCAATGTAGCCTCTGGAGATTCATCCGCACTACTTGGTGTTGTGGAGTCATTTATCACTATGGCTGTGGTTACTTTCGGTTTCAGCACATCGGTTGTGTAGCAAATTTTTTGCTGCAGTGTTATATTCGTCTCAATCAGACTGAATACATAGAATGAGGCTGTATTGGAACTTTGCATTGACAACTCTCCGATATCGATTTGTATACTTGAGTGGAGTTTTTGTTTACTGGGCGAGATGTCAGTGGTAAGGAATACTGAAAAGACAAATGAAATGTTGAATTAGATAATAAGCATCGCAAAGGACTATAGGCCTTATGGGCCAGTTATAATCTTTTAATTTCTGTGTTCTTACGGCAATCGGATCTATGTTTCGTAGCGACCCGAACACAATTTGGCCAATGATTGTCAATTCAAAAAAATCTGTACCAAACAGACAAATTGTTCCAAGCCTGGAGAAACAAGCAGAGTTGTTACAACAACAACAACAATATCCCTATCAGTCTGTTATCACCTTTTAATTTCTGTGTTGCAAAAAAAGCTTACCAAAAAGGAAAGTCAGATCAAAGTGAAACTGCTCAAATGACATGCTTAGAAATACTGGGGGTTTGCTGTTAATGAAACGAAAATGTTTATGTGATCCTCAAAACCTTGTGATTGAGGCATCAACATTGCTTTGCCAAAGCAGAAACAGAAGCTTGAAAATATTTACTATGGAACTGTCCAGTTCTGAGGGAACATAGTCGGAAATTCTTGGGAGATCACATCCTTTAGGATTTTGAATGTATCTGTAACATGACCTTTATTAGCTAACAGAACTGCTTACTGGTATAACAATGTATAACCCAAGAGGGGAAATGATCTTTAACGGTGCGGAGTAAGAACATAATGTTGAAAAATATAATAAATTGACCTTCATAGCCAATGTTTTAGAAAACAAACTTGCATCTGTTGTTTAATAGAATACTTCATCAAAGTATGTATATCAACACAATACTGAACGTTAATAGAATTGAAAGATACTTACAAAGGTCATATTAACCCTCACCTTCATATGTATACTACAGTATAAGCTGCTAAATGAACTTGAAATTAAAAAAAGAAAAAAAAACATTTAAGATTACAGATCCATGGTATATAAAACAGTAATTAAATGCTGTTTTTCCACATTTAGTTTTAAATATTTCAGAAAGAATGGCAATAGCATTTGTATTTATTGCATCGATTGTTTTACAATTTCAAATGGGTCTAGTGGATACACGCTCTGCTCGCGTTGTAGGTGGCAGGCCAGTATATATCGATCAGGTGCCTTACATGATCAATGTGCGAACGAATGGCTCATTTCATTGTGGTGGATCTTTAATAACCCCCAAATGTGTCTTAACAGCAGCTCATTGTGCACGTAATAGTGAACCGCATCATGTGCAAGTTCTTGGTGGCATAACTTTTCTAAGCGAACCTTTTAATAAACGTGCTGTTAAAAATATTTTCATACCAGAAACGTTTAATAGAACAAATTTAGATAATGATGCGGCCATATTTGAATTGTATACACCTCTCGAAGGTGATTTAATACAATCAATTGAGTTGGCCGATGAATCGCCTCAAGTAGGAGATTTCGTTAAAGTATCTGGCTGGGGCCTAACAAGAGAAAATGGCACTGCATCTGAACAGCTAAGATCGGTTTATGTTGCAGTTGAATCTCAAGAGAAATGTCGGCGTTTCTATAAAACTGGACGTTATGTGACAGACAATATGTTCTGTGCCTCTATACCTGGCTTAAAGGATGCTTGCTTGGGAGATTCAGGCGGTCCGGCAGTATTAGACGGTCAACTAGTTGGCATTGTTTCCTGGGGTAAACGTTCTGAATGTGCACGCAGAAATTCACCTGGTGTTTATGTCAATGTACCCGCCATAAGGCCATGGATAGAGGATATTATGGCGAATCATTGTTATTAGGAGGCGCGCAAACTTAAGTTTATTTGTAAATATTTATTTTATTATAACAAAAATAAAGGAAATATTAAACAACTTAGGCCCATTTTTTTTATCAATTTCGATTATTTGGAGATGGGAAAAACAGTGCTTTAAAAATCCTCCATTTTGGTGATGTTCTAAAGGAGTATTTGAGACGAGGAGATCAGTTTGAAAATGGTATCGAAATTTGATATTCCAACTGTCAAAATTAGGGTTTAGGTTGAACTTATATTGATTTTAAGGGTTGTCTTCGACTGCTAATTTAACAAATCAGCAGTTTTAGAAATCACCGTAGTCTAGTAGGTAGTGTGTTGGCTTATTAGACGAAAGGCCAGGGTTTGAATCCCCGGTCAGACATCAAAAACGAAATATGAAAAATATTTCTTCGGCGACTTCCTCTCAGCAGATTTCTGGCAAAAACTCTGAGAGTAAATAAAATTGCCATGAAAAGTTTCTCAAAAAAAATCTGTCGTTCGGAGTCGACTTTAAACTGTAGGTCCCGCCACTCATGTATAAAATTAGCACACACAACATAAGTGGTGTGAGAAGCTAGGCCGTAATCCTAACTGAAGGGTTGTAATGGCCAATTATGTATGTATGTAGTTTTAGAAATCGAAATATAAGACATAGTAAAAATAGATCGAAAAAATGCCTATAACAGTCTAGATGAAGTCGCCGTAGTCTAGTTGGTAGTGTGTTGGCTTATGAGACGTGATACCACGGTTCAAACACCAGAGCCATATCAAATCGAAATATGAAAAATATTTCTTCGATGACTTCCTCTCAGCAGATATCTGGTAAAAACTCTGAGTGTAAATAAAAGTTTCTCCATTTCCCATTAAGTTTCTCAAAAAATTTGAGTCGATTTTAAACTGTAGGTCCTGCTGCTTATGGATAAAATTAACGCCCACAACATAAGTGGCGTGAGAAGCTAGGTGGTATCGTGACAGAAGGGTTGTAATGACCAATTACGTACCTCTAGATGGGCATAAAATATTCGCTGTTTTGATTTTTCAAACTAAATTGTAAAGTATAGTAGTCACTATATAGTGTAGTGGCTATTGTATTGGCTTATTAGACGTGAGATCGAGGTTCAAACCACAGTCCAGGCATGTCGAATAAAGTGAAATATGAAAAAATATTTCTTCGGTGACTTTAAGCAGATTTCTAGCAAAATCTCTGAGAGTAAACTAAAGTTGTCATTTGGAGTCGACTTCAAACTGTAGGTCCTGCCGCTCATGTATAAAATTAACACACACAACACTGGTGGTATGAACAACTTAGGCCGTAATCCAAACTGAAGGATTGTTAATACCAAATTAAGTAACTACGTAAGTAATAGCTGGAAGTCGTCAGGAGAACGTCAGGAGTATATAAGAAGCGAAATGGATTTCATTTCAAATAGGGCAACAAATGTTTCTTGAAACAATCATATCGACTAGACAACCCTATTATTATTATTATTTTTCTTTTCTTTTTTTTTTTCTTTTTTTTCCAGTTCAATCTTTTTGACATTCTTGGTATATTTTTGTAGCTCAAACATAACAATATAATGATAAATCATAATTATATTGTGATATATTTGTTAAAAATATTAACGCTTACGGCGTGCTTTAGTGGTGAATATGATTATTTCAGAAAATTTATTGGCCTACCGCCTTTTACACCAGTGCGTATTATAGGCGGTCATAATGCATCCATAAGTGAGCATCCGTATATGGTTAGCATACGTTTTCGGAACAATTTCATTTGTGGTGGCACGTTGATTACATCAAAATGTATGCTTACGGCAGCTCATTGTTCGATATTGAAATCACCAGGAAATTGGGAAATTCATGCTGGTACATCGTTTATACGATCAAGAGGAGTGGTAAGGAGGGTACGAAAATGGATGTTACCGACAGATTTTAATTTCTTTACCATTGACATGGATGTTGCTGTAGTGGAACTGGATAAGCCAATACAATCAAAAAATGTACAACCAATTGAGATTGATTTTACTCCTTTGATGGAAAATGAAGAAATTGTTGTAACTGGTTGGGGTCTTAAGGATGAGTTTCCTTTGGCAAAGCTATCAAATGAATTACAAGCTGTTACCGTGACACTAACACCGTTTGAAGATTGCGCGAGAGCCTACAAAAAGCATAATAATATAACGGAGAATATGTTCTGTGCAATTGGAGAATGGGGCAGTGATGCTTGCCAGGGTGATTCGGGTGGACCGGCTATACTGCGAGGCAAACAAGTTGGCATTGTCTCATGGGGTTATCGTTGCGGTTCCAAAAAATACCCTGGCGTCTATACAAGGTTAAGCAGTGTGTATATAAAGGACTTTTTAACATTTTTAATAAAAACCCATTGTTAACTTATGAGTTATTATTTATTGTTTAGTCTTAGTACAGTCTTGGGACCGATTTCCACATTTATTTATATGCAATGTTATTCACAATAATGGAATTAAAAAAAACCAATAAAGAAAGCCAACAAACTTTCACTGAAAATAGTTTTTAATGAAGTACTGCGTTGGATTATTAGAGGTAAGGCCATGTTCAAACCCCAGGTCAGACATATCGAACCAAACAGAGTATGAAAAAAATATTGCTGTGGCTCTGAGAGTAAATAAAATTGCAATGAAAAGTGTTTCAATAATCTGTTGTTCGGAGTTGACTTTAACCTGTAGATTCATGGGTAAATTTAGCAGACACATGAGTGATGTGAGAAGTGATCGCCGTAGTCTAGTAGGTAGTGTGCTGGCTTATTAGACGAAAGGCCAGGGTTCGAATCCCCGGTCAGTCATCAAAAACGAAATATGAAAAAATATTTCTTCGGCGACTTCCTCTCAGCAGATTTCTGTCGTTCGGAGTCGACTTTAAACTGTAGGTCCCGCCACTCATGTATAAAATTAACACACACAACATAAGTGGTGTGAGAAGCTAGGTCGTAATCCTGAATGAAGGGTTGTAATGGCCAATTATGTATGTATGTATGTATGAGTGATGTGAGAAACTCGCTCGTAATCCTGATTGTAATTTTTAAGACTATGTCTAGTCGATAATGTAATGGATTCCTAGCCGATAACTGGGAAGTTCAGAGCTCTATTCTAACAAAAAAAAAAATATGGAAAAAAATATTTCTTTCGGCAGTGTTTTGGCAAAAACTCTAAGTGTAGACTAATAATGACGAAAAATTTTTTTAAATCTGTCGTTTGAATTCGACGTTAAGCTGTAAGTGCTGTTACTTAGAGATCTTGCGGGAAGCTAGGTTTTAATCCTTAATGTAAAGCTATGTATGTATCTATTCTGAAAATTTCCTGTATGAATAAGTTTCCACCATAAACACAATAGAAATAACATGCGGCTCATGTTGAGAGTACTGATTTGAAACTAATTCTGTTGGCCATGAGACAAAAAGGCACGATGTGATCAACGAAATTCGAGTAAAGAGTTATTATAAGCAAATAATTTTATTGATGGCAGCATTGTTCTATTCAATTCATGTTTGATTTTAAATCATTTCATTTAAATAATTTCCATTATTGTAAGGTAAAGTGATTATTGTAACAGCGGCTATCATTTTAAACAGAGCATCATATTTGAAAAATTTAACGATAGTTTTAGTTTATCGTTCGTCAATCAAAGATGTTTTCTTATATAAAATTCATACATTTTGTTGCTTTATTTATGATCATTTTCATGCCCAACGTAAATCTACATCGCACTACAGATACTCGTATAGTTGGTGGTATGGAGACAACAATTGATCAGGTGCCTTACTTAATAAACTTACGACAAAATGGTCAATTTTCTTGTGGTGGTTCACTTATTACCACTAAATGTGTTCTAACTGCTGCCCATTGTGTGTATGGCGTATCGCCATCAACATTAAGCATAAATGCTGGTGCTTCTAAGTTAACAGATCCCAGTGAAATACGTCAAGTGCAACAATCATTTGTATCCTCGTTTTATTCACCCACTACACTTGACATGGATGTAGCCATACTTAAGTTAACGGAACCTTTAATGGGACCGAATATTGCAACAATACCGCTTTGTTCAAATCGACCGGGTAGCAATGAATTTGTTCGAGTCTCTGGTTGGGGTATAACAAGTGAAAATAGTCAATTGCCTTCGAATCAAGTGCGTACAGTAACAATACGGGTTGTTTCGCGAGAAGAATGTATGAAGGCATATGCTGGTAAAGCCTTAATTACGAGTACCATGTTTTGTGCTTCTGTACCGGGTGAACGAGATTCATGTTCAGGTGATTCTGGTGGCCCGGTGGTCTATAATGGACAAGTGTGCGGTATTGTTTCGTGGGGATTTGGTTGCGGTCGACGTGAATTCCCTGGTGTTTATACGAATGTGGCTAGTTTACGAATAAGTGCATTCGTTAAAACGATTGTTATGCAAAATTGTATGTAAATTTTTATAACTTTTAATAAAACTGAATGTCTGTAAACAAAGCAAGTTAAAAGAATTCAAATTTAATTGGTTAGAAACCAGGATTAATAGTTAATACAATAGGAAATGCTTGCAATATTGTATTGGATGCAATGAAATAGTCCGTAACAAAAGTGAAAAATAGGCTCTTGTATGTTCGGGTATGACTGTCAGTTGCATCCTGCTTTGTTTGTTTCCTGCATGCATGAAAGTTCGAAATGTTTGATGTGATCAGCGATTTGCTGTCAATAGAAAAAAAATGAGGACAAACCAAATTGGTGGTCTAAACAACTTGATAGGTATTTAAGTGATACTAAGAAAGTACTTGACTCACCTAACAATATTGTGGGTGTTAATTTGATCCATCAGTAGCGAAATCTACAGTTTAAAGTCGATTCCAAAAGACAGTTTTTTGTAAATTTTACTCTCAGCGTTTTTGCTAGAACGCTAATGAGAGGAAGTCGCCGTAGAAATATTTTTTTAATATTTCGCTTTGCTCGAGATGTCTGAGCCAGGTGTTGAACCTCAGACTTTTGCCTAATAAGCCAACACACTATCTACTAGACTACGGCGACTACTACTAGAAAAGGCGTTTAGTAAATCAAAAACTAATGAAAGCGATGATGAAGTGAACCATTTGCTGACAAAGAATCGTTGAATCCTGTTTAAAGTCATTGCTGATGGCCTTATCGCTTTCTCATGTTTTGGAGACAAAACATGACTCATGAAGTTTGTTTCGAAATTGACTTTTTGGTTACATGAATCGGTGCATTAGAATTAACCCCAAAGATGATTCAAGTTTGGCGCAACAGAAGTTGAGTCATGGATTTGGATACGAAATCTAAATGTCCCCAATGAAGGAGCGTAGACGAATGGTTAATGTAGGTATCGTGCTCTTTGTTTTCTGCGATTACTGAAGAGTAGTGTAGTAAATAGTTCTTACTACAAGGTCGCACAGTCTATAAGAAGTATTAACCCATAAGTTATGTTCCGAAGTTGTAAAAAAGCTCCTCTAAACATCTTATTTTACGGCATAGAAATGTTTGATGTTGTGACAATTATTCAAAGACGTTGCAAACAGTCCCATAAACTTTATACGCTTATGTTAGCAAAGTCATTAAATGCTAACAAACAAATTATGTTTGTTGAATAGCAAATGCTAACAAACAAATTATGTTTGTTAACATTTTCCCCCAACACTTCAATTGAATAAATGAAGGTTATTGGAAAAACCTTCAGTAAAGGTTTTGTATTATCGAAGAATTTCAAATATTTTTATGCAATTATGCCACGGGTTTTAATATTGATAAACAATACAATACTATGGTATATACTCGTAGAAATATAAATTACTTTATGAAATAACAAAACAATATTTAAACAAACTCAATAAGAGTTAACTAATTCAGTGTGATTTCCAAATACAACACACGATGATGATCCCAAGCACCATTACCGAAATATTCTTTTACTTAACATTTGTTTTGTTTCAAAACCAAATAAATGGCCTCCTGGTAAATCAAACTGATGACAGTTCTCGTATTGTTGGAGGCACTACCACCACCATCAATAAAGTGAAATTTATTGTGAATCTACGCGTTAAAGGCAAATTCATTTGCGGTGGCACTTTAGTTACCCCGAAATATGTGGTAACTGCTGCTCATTGTGTAGATGGCGTAAGGACTTCCGAACTGACTGTAGTAGGCGGTGCGACTTATCTCTCTGAAACAGGCATCAAGAGAAATGTGAAAAAAATGTTTGTGCCTAAAGAATACAATTCTAGAGATATGCATATGGATATAGCCGTATTGGAATTAACCAATACTCTAACTGGTCCTAATATATCCACAATTCAACTTTGTAAATCAGCATGGCAAACGAATGATATCATAACTGTATACGGTTGGGGTCAAATAGCAGAGAACATTGATAAAAGTTCTAATCAATTGCGCATTGTTAAAGTACCGGTAATAGGGAATAGCAAATGTAGTGACATGTATAAAGGAAGAGGTAAACTAACGCGTTCAATGTTTTGTGCTGGCGATTTAAAGGGTAAAGATGCATGTACGGGTGATTCAGGTGGACCAGCAATTTTTCAAAATCAATTGTGTGGTGTTGTGTCGTGGGGTGTTGGTTGTGCACGGAATAAATATCCGGGTGTTTATACGAATATCATGTACGTTAAGAATTTTATTGATAAAAGTATGAATTAAAAATAAAAAAAAAAGTTTGCAGTACTCCTTACTTCTCAATATCTACAGAGGGCTGTGTTTTTTCTGATGAAACCACGTTTTTAAGAAAGAATTGTTGTTTATGGATCTCATTTATCGCTTCTGTTTTTTTCGTTTAGTATTTAGAAAGAAGATGTCGTTTGCAAATTCCTATACGTAAATGGCTTAAAACTGCTAAATACGAAGTTATTTGTGTTTTACTAAGAAACTTATCAAAAACATATTAAAAAAGGTAAGAGACAAAATAGGCAACAGGTTGTCGTGCAAATTACGTCATTGAAATCTGTCATACTGTGCTACTCTAAGCCAGAGTAATTTTGTTAGAATATCATTTGTAACTCTCAAAAACCTATCGATTATGGGCAATTCTTGTCATTCATTTTCTGACCAACCAGATCGCTTGAACCTTGCAAATAGCACGTAATAAAAGTGACATAAAATTATATTCAAGGATACCTTGGGAGTACATATGTATACAGTAAGCATATGTTATTCATTACCATAGTGAGTTTCACCTTCCCTGAAGCTAAGCTAACAATACTAAAGCAGGGTATTCGATTCTATTATTATTTCAAGTATGAATCGTAAATATACACAGGCGAGCAAAAGTGGAAACTAAATCGAAAATCTAATAGGAACTTAACGGAAAAAGGCAAATCAGGAGGAGAAATAGCTTAAACCATGGATATTGCTCGTAGCACCGTTCAAAGAGTTCAAAAAAGATGAATTTTTTGCTTCAAAATTCATATCAAAAGCTGACGACGTTTACTTAGAAACTCGAAGGCTTGACAAATTGAACGGTTGATGCAGAGTAAGAAGTCGCCGTAGTCTAGTAGGTAGTGTGTTGGCTTATTAGACGAAAGGCCAGGGTTCGAATCTCCGGTCAGACATCAAAAAACGAAATATGAAAAAAATATTTCTTCGGCGACTTCCTCTCAGCAGATTTCTGGCAAAAAACTCTGAGAGTAAATAAAGAGCCATGAAATGTTTCTCAAAAAAATCTTGCGTTCGAGTCGACTTTAAACTGTAGGTCCCGCCACTCATGTATAAAATTAGCACACACAACATAAGTGGTGTGAGAAGCTAGGCCGTAATCCTGACTGAAGGGTTGTAATGGCCAATTATGTATGTATCTGATGCAGAGTATTGGAACTAAAAACCCAAAGTTGTTCTGCTAGGACAATTATATGAATACCCATAGATTGTATATAGTGTTTAACGAAGTCAAATCTTAAAGCAATTCTACGGTTTTATAATGGAAAATGAACAGTTAACGTTCGGAAACACTTTATTTGATCAAATGAAATGAAAATCAATCGATTGCTGTCAAATGGGAAATAATATGACTGGCACTGTGTACATGAAAACATCCAGCAACATCAAGTAATGCAAACTGTAAAAAAAAATAGAGGAGGTTTAACGTTTTTTGGATCGTTTTACGTGTTGGCAGATTGGTTTATTGGTTAAAATAGAGAACTTGGAAAACTAGCATAGTATCCCTCAGAAGAACTTATCTATTTATTGCAAAAACACGTAAATCCCTAAAATGCATAAGAAATTGTTAAAAATTTATTGGAAAACAAAGAAATTCTAATGCTTAGGTAGCCAGCAAAAAGTCCAATTGAAAATTTGAGAGATCTTTCGAATAGAAGACTGACAGTATATGATACAGGCTCAAAAAACGAATATGAACTTGGTTTATGGATTCAATAGAAATGTAGAAATTATTCGGATGAAACAGTTCAGAATATGGTATAAAGCTAAGAAGCATTCGAATGGAATTAATTTGTTTTTTTTTCTTTAATGTAAGCAGTACAATATACTAAAATTTTTAATCTTTAACATACATACAGTGAGCGTCAAAAGAAACTGTACATAAAATAAATATACATTAATAAATTACCGTTATTTTTATTTTAAAATTGTTTCATTGCTAGTTCTAAAATTGAAACAAAAGGAAAAAAAATTACAAGAAATTTCGAAATATTGTCAAACTTTTTCGGGCACTCTCCTTAAATGGTTAAAGTTGAGTTTAGCGATTGTAAGAATTTTATCCATAGTATATAGTGTCTTTTGACGCTCACTGTATGTATACATTGTATAAGGGATATTGAAGTGTTAAGGGTGCCAACAATTACAAACTTTTACACTCTAGTGTAGATCATTGGCAGTACAAACTATCGTACTAAGACACCTCTAAGACACCTACTAAGACACCTCTTTACAATAATAATGTGGATGGAATAATAATTATTATTTAATAATATTAACTTCTCTTCTGTATTTCTTCTTCTGCAATTAATTAATAATCCAAAACAAACTGTTAATTAACTATCCATTGTATGGCTTTTCTATTGCAAACCTTTAACTGAAAATATTGATAGGAAGGGAATATTTATTAATCGATAACAAACGGGTTAATATATTGAATACGTTATAGGAACTGCAACAAAAAAAATAAATAAATAAATAATCTAAAATGCAAATGTAATAAAAACAAAAACGTTTTAATTTAACAAAAAAAAAAAACAAAAAATATAAAAAAAACAAATTTTAATTCATATACACATGCTCCATATATGAAATAACTGTAAATAATAATTTATTTCTAAAACAAAGATGAATATCTTTTTAATTTATTAATTTAGAATACGAAAGTATATAAACATTACAGTCATTAGTAGCTTCCAGAGTCGATGTCGTTGTTGCAAAAATAATAGATGATCGGTTGGAAAAGTTCGATGCGGTTAATGTAATGAAAAATAACGGAAATGAAATAAAACATCGTCTGTGTAATATATGTATATAGCATTACATACATATATTATAAATAATGAAGAAATATTTTTCTGTTAAAACATTTCTAAGAACAGTATGCGCATTTTTAATTTATTACGAAGCATCGTATCGAATACCATTTTCTTATGTAAATGGCACTGAAAGTAGTGCAAGAATTGTTAATGGTTCTACGACAAACATAAAAAATGCTAAATTTACGGTATATTTACGACAAAGTGGTAAATTTATATGTGGCGGTTCATTGGTTACCGCACAACATGTAATTACAGCGGCTCATTGTGTTAAAAATGTAAATCCTTCACAGTTGACGGTGGTAGGTGGTGCAACTTATCTTTCGGAAACCGGTGTCCGTCGTGGTGTTAGTAAAATCATAACGCCAAAGGAATACAATTCGAGAACTTATCATACCGATATTGCCGTGCTTAAACTGTCTGGCGATATGAAAGGCAATAATATTGAAACAATTGAATTGTGTAAGGCAAATTGGAAACTTGGAGATTCAATTGATGTTTACGGTTGGGGTGCATTAAGTGAACACAATAATCGTGAATCGAATCAATTGCGTACAGTGAGAGTACCGTTAGTAACGCGTAAGAAATGTTCTGAAATGTACAAGCGTGACGGTAGCAGTATAACGAATACAATGTTTTGTGCTGGTGATTTAAAGGGTAAAGATTCGTGTTCGGGCGATTCGGGTGGACCGGTTATATTTCAAAATCAATTATGCGGTGTTGTTTCATGGGGTGTTGGCTGTGCAAGAACGAATTTTCCGGGTGTATACACTAGCATTAAGGCTGTGCGAAATTTTATTGATCGTGCAATGAAAATTTAGTCGATAATTTTTTAAATGTAAACAAAAACTGTGCCAAAAATAAACATGAAAATTCTTGATTAAGGGTTTTACGTTTAATAACAGTTTGTGTAAGGCCTTATGAAAAGAAATCTGTTACTAGTACAATCCAAATAGTCTCTATAAATTAAAATTTACTAAACAACTGTTTAAATAATTATAAAAACTAATATTTAAACAGAATTACAATTTAATTGAAGTTTTTTTATATTACAAAATGGTTTTTATAAACTGCTGCTAGCTACAGCATAGAAAAATCCCAACAGAATACATATAAGAATACTTAACAACTCCGGATTTAATGTAATACCTCAGTTATAATGAATTGATTAATGAATATTTAAGATATTGTTTGTAAAAAGCGAAAATATTGTATTGTTAACCCACAACCATGTAAATTTATACCACTTGTACCAATAAAGTTTTAACCTTTCAAAGTGTCATTAGCCTCTAACGATAACATAATGCAAGAAGAACTTAAGTATTTAATAAGAGTCATAATATATGATATTTTCATTTGTAATTAAGTTTTTATACAATAAAAAAATAGAAAAACTAATAAAATTAAATAAAATGTTTAGATATCATTCAAAATATATGGTAAACATATTAATAGTTATCTTATGCCATTACATTTTGACAGTTGAAGCTGTCAGTAAACGCATTATTGGTGGTAGGCCAACAACAATAGCTAAAAATAAATATGTTGTATCGTTACGAGACAGATTTGGTCAATTCTTTTGCGGGGGAAGCCTAGTTACAGATCGTTACGTTATTACAGCAGCACATTGTTTACGTGGATTCAGCGCTAGAGATATTTTTGTTCATGGTGGCGTTACTTATTTGCATCAAAAAGGAATACAGCGTTCTGTGTTACAAATAAAAAAACTAAGGCAATATGGTTTGCTAACTTCCAATGCGGATATTGCAGTTTTGAAATTAAATAAACCAATGAGAGGAAGAAATATACGAACAATACCTTTGTGCACACGCAAAATACCGATAGGCAATTTAGTTAAAGTTACCGGCTGGGGTGTAGAACGTCAAATATCAGTATTTCCTTCAAATCAATTGCGTACAGTTAATGTGCGTTTGTTAGATCATAAAATTTGTCAAAGAAAATACTTTTCCTTTGCAAGAATAACTAATGAAATGATATGTGCCACTGGACCAGGTCAACGTGATGCTTGTACTGGTGATTCAGGCGGACCACTTGTATATCGTGGACAATTGTGTGGAGTTGTTTCGTTTGGTATTGGTTGTGCTCGTAGAAGATTTCCTGGCGTTTATACGAATGTATATGCAGTTAAAAAATCTTTACAAAGGGCAATAACACATTGATTCAGTAAAATAAGTTTTTAATTTTCATACATTTTATCATTTCATCATTTTATAATTATTTTGAATAACTTTAGAAATTTATTTACTTACCTTTATTTTTTAAATTATTAGGTACACTTATATTCAAGGCAATGCCAGTTAGAAATACATTGTAGGGATTACTTATGGTCATTGTAACGGGATAAAATTCATTTATTAGCATCGTTTCACTGCCTAAATTACATTGCGTGACTAAATGGAATCTATAAAGAGAGAAATAAAACAAATATTAATATAATAACAGTTACAAAAATCAAAATATAAACAATATAACTGTGCAAATAACTTCCTTGAATATAAAAAAAGAATATTACTTCCATAAAAAATTTAATTTAAATAATGCATGTACAGATTACGAATAACGAATAGAGATAATAATAATAAAAAGAATGAAAAAAGAATTTAATAATAATAACAATGATTAACTTACGTTGGAGTAATATAACAAATTGGATTAATTATGATATTGTCATCTAAATCACGAATACGACTATAATAACGAAATGCCTTCATCATAAAAGGTGAACTTTTGCATAGTTGCACTGATAATTTGTCAGTACCTATGGCAGCTTCTATTCGTACCACACGTAATTGAGTATTTTCCAGAAATTGTTGGGCTTCTGTGGTAAACAGAAATCGATAATAAAATGTCGGCTCCAGTTTGAAATTCTGTTCAAATTGTTGTAATAATAATTGAGAATCTTTCGAGTCATGCTTGAAGTGTTCCCTTAATGCTAAGAGATCATTTAGTTTAGTATACTGAGAAGCTTGTAACTTATAACTATTAGAACCATCTGTAATAATAATTTGTAAATTACGTATTTTGATGGGAACATCTGTTTCTAGTCTGAAAAGAAAGTATAAACGCTTCTTAGAAAAAACGAACCAAATGATGTTATTAAAATGTATTCTTTTTTTAATTTACCTTATAACTAGATTTAGTTTAATAATATCATCGTTTTTTAATTCGAATTTTTCAAAAGTTGTGCAAAATTCTATTAAATCTGTCAGCTTATCAAGATCAATTTGTAAAGGTGATTTAACACTGGCCAACGCATCGTCCCATAGCGTACGAACTTCGGGAGCATTTTGATTTTGTGGTACAGGAGGTTCACACTGAAAATAGGAATCAAATCAATCAATATAATAAATTATGTCGTACATTTCTAAGATTCTTACCTGCAAAACTTTCCATAAATTCTCCAATACAATAGCCCTTTCACTTGGCGTATAATTGATCTTTAATGATAGGGCTTCTAGACTGCAGGAAATAAAATCAGTAATAGATGCTGAAAGTAAGGCACAGCGCATAGTCTTCAATAAAACATCCGAAAACAATGAAGGCCATTTATCGTGACGATAGTCAGGTAACATTAATGAATAAAGACTAAACAATAAATAACACCAATCAATATTGAATTAAATTTAATAATAATTATGAATACTAAAACTTACGTTAAGGCCTTGCCATGATCACCACTCTTAAAATACTCATCAGCCATATCAATTGCTAATTTTTTACGAAATCTTAAACATTTATAGATTTTAAATTGGGCCATGGCTAAGCTCAACAAATTTATTATAGCCGCCTGTAAATGGTTGAACAGAAAAACATTAAATTGCAAAATATTTTTACGCAAAAATTTATGAAGACCCTACCGAATGATTAAATAATTTCTCATTTTCTCTTATCATCATACTTATTTGTTGCTCATTTATGGGTTCACCAGATGTTGACGATATGATGCCAAAATATTCAGTGTACAGCGAGGAAATATTATTTAATTGAGAATTAAAATTATTCTGTGGTTCCGTAGGACTTGAAGGAACTATAAAAATTTAGATAGAAAGTTAATATTCAACAACTGAACAGAATATCAATTAAACTTACCATTACATTGCATAAACGCTTCTTTACGCTTTTGTATATACTCGGCTGCTTTGTGAAAATATATGCCAGGATGTTGAGTTTGTAAAGCAGGTAAACCGTTCTTAATGGCCTCACAAAATAATTCAGCAAAAACGCTATGCCTTAAATAAAATGTTAAGAAAATTCAGGTATTGTTCTTTACAATTTAAAAGTGCTTTCAAAGTAATATTCCGGGTATGTAATTTCCATTTTTTTTTTCAAATCATTATCCAAAATTACAACAGTTTTTTCACTTGATTGTGCCTTACAGAACCTTGACAATTATTTCTACACTTATTTACTTACTGTTTACTTAGCCATGCATAATGCTCAAATATTAAATCCTTATAGCCCACACGATTTTTATATTTTTCTACATGGCTTATGAAATGATTAATGGAATCTCTTGGTACTTTTAGTTTAAACATTAAACGACAAATCTTATAGTTTAGGAAACCGGCAACGGTTTTAATTTCCAGGCAATTTGCATCATTAATACGTATTTCATCTAAAGTTGTATACGATTGTGTGTAATGCCTGTAAATAAAAATAAAAATTTTAATTTCTTTCCATTTTTAGAAGCAAATCGAACTCTTACTTTAAGGCAGTACTAAAATCTTGACGCATTTCGGCAACAAAACCCAATTTAAATTGATGCCTTATTTTTAAAGTCGTATGAGCAGCGGTAAGTTGATCTCTATGGGTACGTATGCGTTTTGCCATAAGAGTATAGTACGATTGAGCCATATCCAGAAACGCTGATTCCAAACGTAAAGCATAACCTGTTAATTAGAAATTTATTATAAAAATATACGTTAAGAATATTATATTACGAGTTATTCTTTGGAAAATAAAACTGTTGAAGGGAAATGTCATCGAAGATTACTAGTTTATATGGAATTTTGTGCAAACGTTACATCAGAATTTTCAACTTATGTTCTCTCTTACTCAGTTTAATTGCATAGGACTACCGTAAAGGTAAACTAACATGCATAAGAGTTCAAACTATACATTGCTTCCTTAGTTACGTAAATAATTCGGTAGAAACGATTAACTTTTCAACAAAAGGGGTAAACACTTTAAAACTTTGGCAATATACGTTTTAGCTTCTGGACGGTTTGGGATTGATAACAGTTTCACGATTTATCAAATTTAAAAGCACCACATGACGTGGCGCTCGTAAAAGAAATAGATATGCTGATTTATTTCAGCTATTGGTAACAAAAGTAAAAAAAAATTAACTTGAAAATGTGCTGTCAGAGGTTCTGTTTGTTAAATTTCTATTTTCGTAGAACTTTTCGTTACTTTTTTTTCTTGTTGAGTAGTCTACTAAAAAATTTCCAAATACCCATTAAATGTTCCGTGTGAGGCAAAACAAACAACATTTTGCTATTAAGACCGCATGCTGTTGTAAGGCTAGCTGCTCTTTCCGAAGCCAGCATATCTTCGCCTGGTGGCAATGGTGCCGCTTTCTGTAGAAGCACTAAGCAAATGCGAGTATTACGTTCTTGTAAAGAGTTCTTAAGTGATTGTATTGTGGCAGCACATTGCATTTGTTTCTCTGTCCAATTGACATCGTTCCATTCAATATCTTGAAATAGAACCACTACAGCTGGTAATACATGTAAATGTTTCAGCATCCAATTACGTTTCAAAATGCCTTTGGGATGATACCATTCATAGGAATTTCTCTTCGGTTTGGCCACTGGAAAATCATAATTACTTGGAAGCAGTTTGAATTGTACAGCAGCTCTAAAAACATGGTTGATATAATTAATCTAGCTTAAGATGAGTTGTAAAAATCTACTCCCTTACCTGTCTGCTTTGCGATTATTACTAAATGCATCCCATATTGATTTGTGTACCGTATTACGATTCACATCCAGACCACAAAAACCAATTAAGGGCTGTGGAGCCACTAATAGCTCGGAAGGTAATGCTGTAGATTCTATACTCATATTAACATAAAAGTTTTTTTTTATTTATCGTTGTCGTTACAATAAAGTAAAGTATGTGGCCAATAACAGTTGCAATAATGAACACCTCTAAATTGTACAACAACGATACCAACAACAAAACAATTAGAATTAATCTGAGGAGCAGTGATAAAATTATGTTGACAAGTGTTACTGTTTTTTTCTTTTTTTTATTTCTTTTTATGATGATGACAACGGCACAGCCTTCAATTTTCGTAGAGAAAAAAACCAATAATTATTTTGTTGGTTTTCTCTACTTATTTTAACAATATTTGTTTACACTTTCATTAATTTAGAGTATTTGTTGCATAAACTATGAAATAATTAAACAAAAAATTAATAATTGTTTACAACAATTGCTTGATTTAATGAAACAACTTTTCTTTCGTTTTGCGAATTCTAATGACGGCTACAAAATTTTTTTGTTTTAGAAATTTGACATTAAGAAATGACAATCAGCTGTTTACAGTTAGAAAGTATATCAACAAAAGAAAAACAAATTAATAATAGGGATGCCAATTGACATTTTAAAGAAACGGCTGTTTTAGACTCTTCACTCCATCTTGTATATTCGATGTAATTCGAGTACATTTTTATCTGTTCAGTTGGGATAAATAAAAATTGAAGGGCATTTGTTGTGTCTGAACTGTGGTGATTGTGTGTTCGTTTTAACTCTGTAGTTGTTTGTGGCTAGTCTGTCTGTCCTTTTCACTTCCTAAGTAAGTCCTGTAGGCAAATTGGAGGACGTTATTAAAAGGAGAAGCATGAGGATAATGACCGACTAGATCCCTAATCGTCTCTGGCCGAAAACCCTCTTTCAGCCTACCCCCATACGGGGGGCTTAGGAATGTGGAGAAAATATCCGGTCAGGCGTTTAAAATTGAAATTGACCACAAATACCGTAACTCTAGAAAGACGCGGTATTACCAACATGTCGGTACAACAAAATGCACAAATTACTACCATACAGTAGCAAGCGGTTCGTGTCCCGAATAAGATAGTTTAAGTTGCATCAACATAGCCATTGGGTTCAAAAACACAACAAATAAATTATAGAGGATGGAAATATTTGATTGTTACAGACACAAAAGGGAAACAAGAGGTTCTCTATATTTGAAAATCAAAATTCAAGCCAATTTTCTTTTCTTTTGTTCAATATTTAAAATCAATTGCATTGCAAAATTTAAAGACATGCTATTAACGAACGTGAATGGTTACTGTTCGTTGTTTAATTTTATTCGCAGAGTTATTTAAGAGCTAGATGGCGCCAAAGTTCTAACGAAGGTGAAATATTTATTTCGGGTCTTTTTAACAGAAATGGGGAAATTTTAAATCCGAAGGACTCTCACATAACAAAGTCCGTAAATAGCTTATTAAGAATTCAATATTTTAGATAAGGTTGACAGAAAATTGTGGTATACAATACGCCTAGGCCTAGGTAAGACCTTGTCCTTCAAGCAGATTCCGCCACCTAACCTAAGCTGGGTAGTAAATAACTTGATGGTACAGCAATTGTGATAACAATTTGTTAGCAATTGTTTGAAATGAAAAAAATTTGAAATTTTTATAGAGAAGGACAGATCGAGTTAGGGGCTTGAGAAAATGAATAAAATGTTAATCCTTAGCTTTTAGTTGAATTTATGGTGTCTTGTTCCTGTCCTCCAAATTATAAAAATTATTGACTAGTTAACTAAGGCTGGTTCAGAGATATCGGTATGTTTTGATATTGTTTGATATTAAAGTTCGGAATGTTGTCACATCTAAGACTTAGAGACTAATTGCCGTATTGTGAGTCTAAAATTGTTACAAGAGTTGTACGGTACGTATTTTGTGATGACTACAGACTGCCGTAATTTAAATGTTCGGATGTTCTCCTACAGGGAAGACATGTTTAGTTAGCGATCTCACCACCAACAGAATGATAACGATGATAACGAAGTGTACCGCGATTGGTTTATTTATTGTACAAGTTTTCATTAGTTTGGTACCCTAAAAAAATTCTGAAAATTTTCAACTTTATTGCCAAGTATTTGCAAACCTTTCATAATTAAAAACATTAAAATTAAATACGAATTGCTTTTATAAATTGGCACTTAACAAATTTTTATGGTACTTAGAAAAAAAAAGTACCTTTCTACGCAAGAGGATTAGAAATAATGTAAAACCATTTAAATTAAATTGAAATTAAAATGAAATTCAAAAGAAATATGGGAGGATTTATTTCATGAAAAATCTACATTAATGTTACTAATTTACCATAAAACCACCATTTTCTGTACTAAAAAAGAAACACGAATAAAAATGGAAAAATAAGGGAATTTTCCTTTTTTTTTTTTTCTCTCTGTACAACAGACTTTAACAGTCCAAACAAACAAACATTCGTTCATTCATACATTCACTCATTTATTGTCTATGAGAATTTATAAAAAAAAATGGAAAAATAGAAAAAAGTGGACAAGGTGAGGGTGTAAAAAAACCACCATGACAACTATATTCAGCAAATAGAAATTAAAAAAAAATGTACGTTGAGTTCAAAACTCACCCTCTTTTATTGCAACTGAGAACCACTCATACACACCAACACCATCACCCACAATGGCAAATGACGCCCTCTTTCTCATTCATGAATTTAGAAAAAAAGAAAAGAAAAAGAGAGAAAAAAAATTACGGTTTGTTTTTTTTCCTGTTAGTGAAATTGAAAAAAATGTTGTTTAAAAAAAAATGGCGGTTTCCGGCGGTTTGAAGAGAAATGAATAAGAGGCAAAAACTAAATTTGAAAAAAACCTCTCAAATGTCTATTTTAAAGGGCAGGGGTTAGCAATGACAGCCAAAGTACAGAAACAGAAAATAAAAAAATATATTTTTTTCTATAAAGTATGTCTGTATATACATCCATACGTAGGTATGTATTTGTCGATATAAGTACGTGTATGTCAGTTGTAAGAGAAAAAGTGAGAGAAAGAGAGACCGTGTTCAGCACGCAAAACTCCCTCATATGGGTATGGGTTTACCCTCATTCAGGACATTGTATTCAAGTTAAAGATGAAAAAAAAAACTGTGGAAAAAAAATATTCCACCCCTCACCATTGCAAAAAGGAAAGAAGAAGAAAAAAAAGAACGAAGTAAACGAATTGAGGGGCGAAAAAAAAGAACAGAAATAACTCCTCTGACTAACGAGCATTATACACAGAACAAGTAGGAGAATGAGAACGAGTCCGTAATTACCAACACTAAAGCAAAGCAAAATTAAAAAAAAAAAAAACATTACAAGAGAATATCAAATACATTCCCTTTGCTTTTTTCCTCTCTAATTGGAAACGAACTATGACGCTATAGGTCCTTATTGATATATTGGGTTCGTTATGATATTGGCTTTCAATGGAAAGGAAGTGTTCTTTGTTCAATCAGCCATTTTATAAAATCACATCAACAATGCGTCAAGCGAAAATCCCGATGTTATTTAATAAGTTTTATTTAAAAAAATGGCAAAAATTTTATTTTAAATTTGACATCACGAATGATTTCGTCCATAGCTTTAAGATTTAAATACGATAAAAAAAACAATTTTTGCTATTTGAAGGCTCTCTTTAGCGCATTTTGAATGATATCACTCGGGTCAAATAGGCATTATTTCGTTTGCGAATTTGCTACCGTTTCATAAGTTATCCTCTTAACTATACGACTTTAATAGTAGGTAGGTAGGTTGAAGGAGAGAAGACCAACCAAGGACCTCATGTGAATTTACTGCCGTTTCATGAGTTATTCTCTTAACTATACGCCTTTAATAGTAGGTAGATAGGTTGAAGGAGAGAAGACCAACCAAGGACCTCATGTCAATTGACACACACATAAGCCATTATGGAGGCCTGCTGTGCACTCACCATTACGAATATCGACTTACTTTCTATAAGAAGTTTGTACAAGTTTGTACTTCTCCCAGTACACTCCTCTAAGACAAGTTGTGTCTGGTACAGTGTTATCCCCGAATTATTTGGATTTTCAGCTTATGAAATCTGAACAATAACACAAAAAGTGCTTCATTGTTTTCACGTCTTCACCGCATGGCCTGCATTCAACGTTTTCCACCACACTAACACGTTTCGGCTGTACATGTAAGATAGAGTGTCCCGTGAGTATGCTCATTAGCAGGCTCAGATCGGCTTTATTTAGTTTTAAAATACTCAAGGTTGTTCTCTCCTCACTAGGATCGCCCCAAAGTATTTTTTTAATTCCTCTTACTTTGTCATTATTCCAGAGTAGATGATGTGACATTTTCGATAACTTTCTTAGTTTGGTCTTTAATGTGCTGTAAGAAAATGGGCTATCCAACCGTATGGCACGTAATACTCTGGCTCTATTAGTCAAAATATTCCCTTTCTCATTTCCATTTCTTCATAATAACTAGAGACTTTTATAATGCGTATCGATGTCTGGAGTAATTATTAATCTCATCTTTGCACTTCAGGACGGTATTTTATCCCGTATTCCGTATTATACCTGTTATGAGCCGCTGGACCTTGTTTTGAATAAAGTCCTTTTAGCAGAGTTTTCAGTAAGAAAGCCTATATTGCCTCATATTGCTAAAAAAAACAAATCGACAGCTTTAGTACTTAAAGGGAATGAATTACCAAATTGGTCATTATAATGCTTTAGACAGGATTACAACTTAGCTTCTCACACGACTCATGTTGTGTGTGTCAATTTTATTCATTAGTGGCGGGATCTACGGTTTAATGTCAACTTTGAACCTCAGATTTGACAAACTTTACGCGAAAATTTTATTTTCGTCTCTGATCTTTTGCTAGAATACAGCTGAGGAGAAATTATATTTCAATTTTGTTCGAGTTGTCTAAGCCGGGGGTTTAACCACAGGCTCTCGCCTATGAAACCAGCACACTACCTACTACACCTGGTTTTACCAGAAACTGCTTTCAAAGAAAGATAATTTCGTTAGATTAATTTCGCTGATAGGTGGCGTGCTGTACTCATTAAAGTTCTCGATTACAAACACAAGCATTCTTAGGTGCAAACTCTAGAGAATGCGAAAAAACATACTCATCAAGATCATCTTCAAATTGGTCGCTCTGTCATACTTTTGGCACCCTCCTCTACCCTCTTTTAACCACGTGCATTTACGAAACATATTTTCATCGAAAAATTCCTACTCTTACAACGTGATCAAGCTGTCTCTGGCGTTACAGCAGCTACTGTTATGTCGCCATATTATTCAGTCAATGCATGTACTCATGTAACAGTAAGGGTTTTGCCTTTTGACAGAGAATCTTGCTTTTAAACTATTTAATGACACCTGTTAGCAAGTGATCCTTCATCTTAGCTCCGTATGTAACAAACTTTTCAATACTCGTGTATATCCGAAATAGGTTTTTAATGATAGTCGACCTTGCCCAAACAGTACTTCAATTTTTCTTTTGAAATGTCCATAATAAGGCAGTCAAAGTAAAGGCAAACAAAGTGTACTGTACGGTATGAGTTCAAATAAGTGTCTTGTATAAGTCTCCTTAAAGTAAAATTCTGTTCTTTTTTTTTATTATTTTTTTATTTTAATTTTGTTTTATTCATTGTATCCATACAACCTTCCATGAAACCCAGCCATTGCTACCTTCTTCTGGCAGGACTATAACGTTTCTTTTTCTGTTTTCCATTTTTTTTTTTTTGTTTTATTTTAATGGAATATGTTTTATTTCTGTTTTACTTTGAATTTCTTTATTTTTTTCTCTATTTTTACACGCTTGTACGTTCTTTCATTTGTCCGTTTGCTTATGTTTTTTTCCTATTTTTTTATTATTTTTTAACGTCTTTTTCATGTTTCCGATTTATTTCAGAATTTTTTTTTCAAACTTCAATTTATTTGCACTTTTTTTTTGGAATTGGTTTTAAAGAAAAACTTTTGTTCAATTTGAAAAAAATTAAAAAAAAAAAAAACAAAAAGAAAGAAAGAAAGAAAGAAAAGAAAAGAATATTAATATTGTAGATGATGATAGATTTTTTTTTTATTTTGCAGCTGCGTACTGTACGAATTTAATTAGTCCGTCTTTTTAATTTTCTATTCTGCCATCATTTTCGAATTCCAAATTCTTTTTTCTTTCCATATTTTCCTTTTGTTTCTTTTTTTTTCATGAAAATAAAACTTTTAAAGTACGTTAATTCTTTTCGATTCTGTTTTAGTTTTTAGTTTGTGAGCACAAAAAAAAAATTGTTTTAATTTCATATTCTTGAAGATTTTAATGTAAAAAGTATTTGAGATTTGAGTTGACATTCTATTATTGGCTGTACAGCATTGGACCACTTGGACAAAAGTAAAGTTAATTGCATGGAAATGGCAGGTTACGTTGTGTGCTGTCTTAGTAGTAAAAAAAAAATATTAAAGGAAACAGAAAAAGAACAAGACGAAAGAATATTCCATGAATTACAAGATAAATAAAATTGTATTGCCACGCCCACATTATCAACAGTGCCTATCTTTTAACATAAGAAGTGCGGGAAAAACTTGATTCAAACTTTCACTTTGCTTGCTTAACACATAATTGGCCATTACAAACCTTCAGTCAGGATTACGGCCTAGCTTCTCACACCATTTATGTTGTGTGTGTTAATGTTATACATAAGGGGCGGGATCTACAGTTTAAAGTCGACTCCGAACGACAGCTTTTTTTTTTTGAAAAACTTTTCATGGCAATTTTAATTGCTCTCAGATGTTTTGCCAGAAATCTGCTAAGAGGAAGTCGCCGAAGAAATATTTTTCATATTTCGTTTTTTGATGTCTGACCGGGGATTCGTACCCTGGCCTTTCGTCTAATAAGCCAAAACACTACCTACTAGACTACTGCTTGCTTAACTTGTAGTATTAATCTCAGGCAGCTTTAGTTCTAATCTGAGCCTATCTAGAAAATAAAATCCTCTTTAGTTTGAATATTTCAATTGTAGCGCCTACAAACCTGAGCAATTCAAATGCCATCCCCTGAAAAAGTAAGAAAAATTTTCATCATTTTTTTGGAATTTAAAATCTTCAATGCCCTACAAATAATCCACTATAATACTTGCCTCCAATTATAACAAAATTAACAACGAAGAGTGGATTTCAATCAAATTATCATCCTAGAACCTGCTGCAGTAGACTTATAAAACGAACGGAAAACAACAATAAATAATAAGAAGACGGGGGAGACGCATTGTGACAGCCATGATATGTTCATTAAGGACTACATACGGGCACAGTAAGCCACATTGCAAACACAACAACTGTCCCTATTACCCATATTCAAAACAATTCTCTCTTATCATCTCACATTACTAAGGGAGCAGTCCTGGAAATATTTTCAAATTTGTTTTAACGCATCTTTTAACTTCAATTTATGGGCACTCGCACTTAATATACTGATCCGTTTCCTGTTTTTCTTCGTTCAATCTACACATTCTTATTTTTTAGATTCCCATTGAAGTATGCCCCTTATTATACAGTATTCCGTAGAGGTTCCAACAATTCATGCAGGTGCATGCCATAGGTATAGTTCCCAAGTTAATTCACTGACCTTTAGAATATTTTACTGAGAGAGGGATGTAGGAGTTTTCTATTTAATTCCTTTGCTAGAAAGAAAAAGGAAGTCTGAAGGAAGGAAGTGCAATGACCACCTAGTCTGACTTAATACTAAAAAAATTCAGTACCGAAGAGTCTAACAGTTCTGGAGGCTATTTAAGAACATTTCAGCGCCAGCTTACGCGGATTAACAAGAATAATGGTATCTCTTATCGTTTCCGAATGTATTCAAGCCGCCTAGTTTCATAAAGCAGAGAAAAGTTAGAGACCGAGTGCTGCGAAGGTTACTTACTTACTTACTTAATTGGTCATAACAACCCTTTAGTCAGGATTACAACCTAGCTTAGCACACCATCTACGAAACGTACTGTTTAAAGACGATTCGGAATGACAGATTTTTGAGAAACTTTTCATGACAATTTTATGAGATTCGACAGAAGCCTGCTGAGCCGCCGAAGAAATATTTTCTTATCTTTCACCTTATTCAAGATGTCTGGGCTGGTCTTTGATCCATAACCTCACATATGATAAGATAACGGACTATCTATTTGACAGCTGCGACTTCGAATATAATGTCGATATCAGGATTCCAACATGGCAGTGCTGCCTAGTTTCTTTATATTGTTCAGATTGGAAAATTAGATTTCCTATGCTCAGCAGATGACCAAACCGAAGTTCCTTGCAAGGCTAAGTTAGTCTGTGTCGCAGTGTCCCAGTGTGCATTTTATAAAACTCTTATGATCTCGACTTTTCGTCAACACTGAAAGGCTTAAAGCTCGATCATAATGTTGTCCTTAAAATAATGCGTTTAAGAACGTTTTCACTCCAGCATAAAATCAAAGTACTTTGTTAAGTTGTTGAACCTCCAAACTTTTTGATTTTCTACTAAGAAACATGTAAAGTGCCGTTGAACCAGCCAATGCACCATATCTTGGGAATCTTTTTGTAATTGATCATGCAATGCGGACATCAAATGGGCATTAATTTTAGGTTATAATTTGTGTTGCGTTGGTTAGACCTCCTTTTGGGTATGTTTATTATGGCTTTAGGCATCCTATTCATGTTTTGATGCAGCTTTCAATTGATCATTCATTTTAAATTATCACTTCATATGGATATTTCCATTTGATAGCAATTTATTGCCAAATTAAAATTCAAATAATTTTTGTCTAATGCAGGTGTTTTGGCCAAGTCAAAATATTCAAAAATATAACGGAATGACTGGGTAAAACTGACTGTCTCACTGACTGAGTGACATTGTTGGCCAAACAAAAAAATTCATTTTCATTTGAAAAGTTCAACGTGTGTGGAATGTTGCCAAAAAAAATTGAAATGAAAACAATACCTGAATGAAAATAAAAACAAAAACAAAAACAAAAACAGAAGAAAAAAAATTCACTTTTTTTTTTTGGATTTAATTTACGACCGTCTACTCATCTAATATTCAAAGGAGGCCATAAATCAAGTTTTATTTTCGATTTAAATACAATGGGACAGGCAACAAGCGCCAAAAGAAAAGAACAAGAAATAAAAGGCCAACACAACCAACTGAGTTGTAGTGTTGTGGACTGACATTATAGAGAGGAGAGGTATCCATGCAAAGCTTAGAAGCAGTCGTTTAACTCGTATGGCAAATTCGTTTTGCATTTTTATTGCTTTTGGCCTTCTTTGTTTTCGGTTTCGGTTTCGGTTGCTGTCTCTGTTTCTGTTTCTGCATTTATTTCAAGTCCTATAAGATCGTGAGAGACATTTAAGAAACATCTGCTTTCAACATGCTGTAGTAGTAGCAGCACAATGATAAACACAATGATAATGATGATGATGATGATGATGATGATGTTCGATGATGATGACCATTCAATGATAAAGGTGACATTTTTCGATTAGCGATTAGAAAACATTTAAAGCTTTTTAACATTTGACCATCTATTGTTTGTGTTTCTTTATAGAGTGGTTGTTGTTGTTGTTGTTCTTGTTGTTGGCCCTTGTTATGTTAATGGCACGCGTCATGGCCATTAAACCAAGAAAAGGGGAATTATTGATGATCGGTGTTAGCAAACACAACAATATCGTTTGGTCTTTAACGAAAGAACATGTGTTTTCATACCACCACCACTCCATTGCACTACATTCATGATTAAAAATTCAAAGAAATAAGAAGTTCTTGTTCAATTTACAGCAGAATAGCAGGATACTGTTTGGGAAGAGAGTGAAATTTTTAAGAAAATTGTGAAATTGTAAAATTAGGACTCTGTTTAGAGATTAAAGATGTTTTATATGCTCAAATGGTCATATAATCCTTTCAGGCGTAAATATAACGCGATAAGTATTTAATTTTAGCTGGAATCCATGAAGAAAGAGCTCTAGAAAGTCCTCAAAAACTCTTTCTCTTTTCTTTAATATTTTTTTAAACTGAAATTTTCTAACAGTTAACTGCTATGAATATCGTGTAATGAGCAAAAAAAAGTACTTAAAGAAAACACGTTACGGAAAATTTTCACTTCATAATGAAAACTGCGTATTTTCCGACGTTCTCTTGTTGTTCATATTAAAAGGGTCAATGAAATTCTCTAATTAAAAAGAAATTATAAAAAAAAAACGGAAGAAAAACAAAGAGAAAAACAGTCGGGCGACTTTAGTCGCCATTGGAAAAAAAAACTCATTAAAATTTTTAACCCTTTTTTTCCTACACTTTCCATGTCGGTCTGTCTGTCTGGACTGCAATGATTTGATAAGAGAATGACCCAATTTTTCTCTACTTAAAATTGAAATATACATACGCACTCATTTAACTTGGAAGTTGAATAAAATTTATAGTGCTAATAGTTATTCGAATCGCGGTGGCACATGCTATTAGCGAATTCGGTTGAAATTTTTTACTCAAATCTGATAGACACTTTACACATTATGAATGAATGCAAATTACAAACTTGTTGGTAACTTGCTGGTAACTTGATCCAAATGAGTCCCACTAACTCATAGCAATGATGAGTAAAGATACACTGCAGACAGATCTTGTATAGTGCTGGTCATCAGAATAGTTGCATTGATCGATACACTCTATGTAGTGCAGTCACATTGAAATTTCTCTGTATTACTTACCTTCGTGTAGTTTAAAGGATCAGGGTTGCGTAGTCATTTAGGATATCATAACTAATCTATTAACCTACTATTAACTGTGGGTATATACTATTCTGACTTACTTAAGCCATCATAAATAATTGTCACCGCTGTGTAATATAATACTTTGGAAAGGTCTCAGTACTTTATTTTTATTTAAATGGGATCCAACAAGCTGCGAAGCCAAACACTGCAATGGTCTAACGATTAAGAGGTCCACAGAAAATTTTAATAAAACTCTTGATATCAATAAGAGACGAAGCAATTTATGACAGTTTATAGCCTAATATTGACAGATGATGTATTACAGAATGCTTATGACTCTACAGAAGCTAGGTCGTAATCCAGACTGAAAGATTGTAATGACCAATTATGTATGTAAGGGTATGACTCTACACATTTCTACTTACATACACGTAAGACTTCTGACTGAATACCACTTTAATATTTTTATAGGAAAAAAAGTTTGGTATTCCCCTCGTATGTTCGGTTTCATGTAAAGAACAGCATGGAGACTAGTCCAGGACAGTTCTTCATAGTAACAGATCTGATTTTTTCAACTTACTTGCTTACTTAATTGGCCATAACAACTCGATTAACAGATTTCGGCCTGCAGCAACACATCCTTCCAGGCGCCTCTGCTTCTTACGCCAGTTGGTTACACCAATCGATGACAGGGCTTCTTCGATTTGGTCCTTCCAACGGATACAAGGTCGTCCTCTTCGCCGACTTCGTTAGATCCCCGCATCAAATACCAGCCTCGCCGGAGCATCCTCCTCCATTTGAACGGCATGGCCGAGCCAGCGCAGCCGCTGGATATTAATACGCTGCACAACGTCTATGTCGTTGAGGAGCTTATACAGCTCACTGTTGTATCGGATGCGGAAATCTTCGCCAACTCACTCTGGATCGAAGATCTCTCAAATACTCTCATGGCTGCTGCATCGGTGCTTAATAAGGTCCATGCCTCTGCGCCATAAAGAATCATGGATAGGATGAGCGTCTTGTATTAGTTTCGTCGCATGAGAGAGGTCTCTTTTTCAACAGTTAATGTTATTGAAATGTACTGCATAGCAGACTTTGTCTCCTATACGCCGATGTATTAGTATAGACAACATCTAGTAGAGGATGAAATAAGAAAAGTTTCATTAGATCGTTGGTTTTTATATTAACCTCCGAGTCCATTGTTGAAAATACCCTCTTGTTTTTACCGTTTTTACATGTATTTCAGAAGATTTATATCATGTTTCTGTAAAACGAACGTCTGTTTCTATGGAAAACATTTATTTCTGTTTGTGGTTTGCATACAAACAGAGGTTTGTCTAGAGAAGTTCGTCTTACAATCATTACAAGTCTTCAGTCAGAATTACGACCTTGCTTCTCTACACCACATAAGTTGTGTGTGTTAATTTTATACATCAGTGGAGAGGTACCTACAGTTTAAAGTCGCTTCCGAACGACAGATTTTTGAGAAACTTTTTCATGGTAATTTCGTTTACTTTCAGAGTTTTTGTCAGAAATCTACTGAGAGGAAGTCGCCGTTTATGGTTCATATTTCGTTTTGTTCGACAGCCTGGAGTTTGAACCGTGGCCTTACTTGCGTTTAATAAGCCAAGACTAGACTACCGGTGTATAGACACGTTATTATACAAGATATTTGCTAAATTATTTACTTGTTGTTTCTTAAACTCGCTATAGTCAGACAGACTCGCTGTTCTCCGAGTAAAAGGTAGAAAAAATACTTTAAGAATTCATTTTCCAGACGGAGTAGTCATTTCGTTCTAAAAATATTTTGATGGACAAATTCGTTGGGGAACAGTAGAGAATTTCTGCATATTGAATGATGCCAATCCCTCCAAAAAACAATTTTTATTACACTTTCCTTCAAATTAGTTGCCTTTGTCAGTACAACTTTATTGACCTTTAGCATCAATTTCGCCTAGGTCCTTAACGAATCTATTTTGAAGGTAGAAACTTTATGTTATTTTTTTTGTGTATTCTTTTTCCTATTGAGTAACCGAATATTTATTTATTGAAATGTGATCTCTAATGGATGGAAATGAACGGGTTCATTTTGAAAATGTGCTCTGGAAAAGTGTGAACTTTTGAATAATTAAAAGGACACAACTTGTGGTACACAAATTCCAAAAAAAAAGGGGTTTTTATGAATATGTATGTATATATGTATGTATATATGTATGTAGGTATGTATGTATATGTATGTAGGTATGGAAATGTACATGTAAAGGGTAATGGCCTTTTCGGTATTTCAGACATGCTTGCTGTGTACTATGACCAGCAAGGAAAAAGGAAAGAGGAAAGAATGTTAGTGGAAGAGGAAGAGTAATAAATGGGTGGTGTTGCTGATAACAAACGGTTTCAAATGGTTGGCGTTGGTGGCTATGTCTGTACTTGGCGTTTCTATTCTATTCTATTTTTTTTTTTTTTTTTGTTTTAATGACCCTGACCTTTTGGGGAGATTTCTTGTTTTTAATTAAAAACGACTGCCAACCACCAACAACAACTGACAATTGACCTCTTTTTTTGCGCTTAATTACTAAACGGGGAAAAAAGAAACAAACAAATTCTGATACACAATGTGAACTTTAAAGTGAAATAAAATCGATATTCACCAAAAAAAAGGACTTGTTATAACGGCTCGCTGCAGACGATACAAATTAAAGTGTAATAAAATCCTGACCCTTCCCAAGATTGTTTGCATTGAATTGGTCAAAATGGAAAAAAATACTAAAAAAAAAAACGCAATGAAAAGGATTTATATTCCCACACTAGCATAACCAATTGTTGTATTTTATGTTTTTGTTGCTTGTATTGTTTGTGTATGAAATTTTTGTATAAAACTGGTTAAAATTAACAGCTGTTTTGTATTTCCCGTCGGTGTTTTTTTTCTTCTCTCTCTCTCTCTCTCGATTCCATACAATTCAATTCCAATTCACATGGAAAACATTCGTTCGTTCATATACGAGAATTTCGTCAATACAATCGTTGTAATGGATGTATGTGCACATGGGTGTGTATGTGTGTGTCTGTGTTTATGTAACAGTGTAGGTAGCATGTATGGGGATATTAATCTAGTTATTGTTTTTGTTGCTATTATTGTTATTATCCATCCATTGACCAGCCTGTGTCTCTCTGTGTTTCTCTTTTTTTTCGTTGGTCGTTTATTTTCTATAAGGATTGCTAGGAGATGTTAACCATGGTGACGGCAACAGTGATGATGATGATGTTATTGTCCTTCACATTGACACAGTTTAATGCACTTTTGTATAAATAACAATACAACAACAACAACAATAACAGCAAATAAATAAAATATCAGTAGAGTGGTCTTGAATACCAGTTTTATGTTTTAACATGTGAAATTTCGTTTTTGTTGTTCGTATTTTCTTGAAATGTGTTTCTATGCTTGTAATGTTGCATGCATTTCTCTATACGCCTATGTGTGTGTGTGTGTGCAGCAATTATTTTTTTAATCCTTTGTAAAGGATTAACTTAGTTGTGACCCCTTTTGAAAAATGCCAAAAAATATATGCTATTTTGTGTGGAAATTCTCTTCATTTAATAAATAAATTCAAATAAATCGGCTCAGACTTAAATACTTATCGATTGTATTTGGTCGATAGCAAAAAAATAACACAAAAATAATTGAATAATTGAGTGTTTTTTTTATATGAAATTTCGATAGTCTGGTAATCGTGTAAAAAGTTGTTCAATATTTAAAAGAAAAATGTTTCAAATAGTTAGGCATACCATATCTCAGCTATGGCAGAACGATTTATAATTGGGAATTTAGATTTGAATCAGAATACATGTTGAGCTTAAACAGTGCTTTCAGAATCATCAGGAATATATCAGTTAATCGTTTAATAGCTCTTTAACATTCAAACGAATGTAATTGTATGCGATATAAATTCATTAAGGGGCCTTCCAATGATCATTAAAATATTTCGCTTGAAGAAGAAGTTTGTCTCCTATGATAAGCAATTACAATCGGATGAAACGATAACGGGAGACTGTGCATACATACGAAATTTGAATATTACTATCCTTAAGTCAGGATTACGTCTTAGCTTCTCGCACCACTTATGTAGTGTGTGTTACTTTTATACATGAGTGGCGAGACATACAGGTTAAAGTCGACTCCGAAGGACCGATTATTGAGAAACTTTTCATAGCAATTTCCGTTACACTCAGTGCTTTTGCCAGAACTCTGGTGAGAGGAAGTTACCGAAGATACAATTTCTCATATTTCATTCTGTAGGAGATGTCTGACCTCAGGTTTGAAACGTGGCCACTCGTCTAATAAGCCAATACACTGCCTACTAGAGTATGGGAGACTATATCAGCCTTATCAGCCTAAAATATTGAAAAAAAGTTGTTAAAGTATGAATATGCTTCACTTTAGTTGTGATGAATTGATTTAGGTTAGGCATGTGTGGCATGCCCTGCCAGAGTTTGGACACATTGTGAGACTATGAAAAAGTGTCTTTCGAAAACCCTACCGTATCAAAAGTAAGTCACTGCTAATGCAGAAATCTTCTGGTGATTTGAGTCAAAGACGACAGGAAATGAAAGGCCAAAAACCTACGTCCTTTCCCAACAATAGTCGATCGGATTCACAGCACATACAAAAGTCATGCGACAAAATGTCGAATGCCTACCTATTAGGCATTGATATTATAAAAACCGCAATAGTGCTATAGATGAATGAAAGAAGACATTAGAACTTCTCTTACCCAGTAGTACCCATCTGATTAAAAGGTTTCCGAGAAACCTTCATTGTTTCCCGAGTATTCCATTGTTCATATACCAATGAAGATCGTTAGTGAGAAATTATTCACTAAAGTCTACTTTAGTAGGAGTTTAGCGCGGTATCGGCGAACGACCTATCCCCAGAGTAGGTGGATTGAGAAACAGGAAAGTACTTAGACATTGTTTCGTTATCCACAACTCTTCCGAGGGTCAGACTTCTTAGTGGCGAACGACGGTTTCTAAAACTTAAGGATTAAACAACAAATAGAGAATTATTAACTTTTTAGTCTGTCTTATACAATGTTGTTGATAAAACTTGTTATTTAAATGAAATTATTTTTAAAGTTGCATTTTGAATTATATTAGTGGGCGTTGAAATAAAAATCTTTTCATTTATTTTTGACATCAACAAATGTGGATACAGCTGCAATGACACACAATGCATTCGGATTAATTACAGCAATCCATGAAATAAAAAATAACAAACATTTGTAGTCAAACATTTATACTTCTGTGCTGTATAGTAGGTAGTTTCGATTAACTTATTGGGATAGTGATTACAGTGTAGAGTATTGTGGTAACGTAATGAAAAAGCCAGAATGAAAAGATCACCTTATTGACTCCAAGTAGGACACAGTGTATCGCTGTAATATATTACCAGACACGAGTAGGCAATTATGGTTTCGAATTCCTTTGAAATATTCAAAGAAAGCTGTCGTGGTTAGACCAATACTAAGAGTTGATGTTCCGGTTAATTGCTACGAGGTTTACTTACATTCTTTTCAGAATAATATTTCATTAACTGCTAGAAAGAAGGATGGATTGTCGTGAGTATCACAACTAAAAACTATTATGATTTCAAAAGTAAGGATCTGAACTTTTTTGCTACGGAGAGGTGAACTTACCTTGCATTCAACAATGAATTTTCATTAATTCATTATAAAGTTTGGATGTATATTTTGGTGCATAAGGGCACCGTAGTCTAGTATGTAGTGTATTGGCTAATTAGCCATGAAGCCGAGGTTCCAAACCGCAGCTCAAATGTCTCAAAACAAAACGAAATACGAAAAATATTCATTAGGCGACTTTGTTCACGAAAATTGTCTTAAAAATCTGTCATTCGGGGTCGACTTTAAACTGTGGGTCCCATCACCCATGAATAAAATTGACATACACAGAACGTGGGTGGTGGGAGAAACTAGATAGCTATCCTGATTAAAGAGTTGTAATGACTACATAAGTAAGTAAGATAAGGATGCAAACTGAATGTTGGCTTCCTTTGGGAAACGCACTACTTTTATCTGCTTTAAACGATTTGCGATGTAAACATGATGAAATAGGCCACTTGACCATTCATTGCCCTCATCCGTGTAGTTATTCTGCACAGAGTTTCTTAGCGAATATCATTTAAATCCCTTTTAATTTAAGGCATTATTGATTTATTCAACCCTGCAACAATACACCATGAAAAGGATGCAAAAAAAAAAAGGATTATAAATTAAAATAAGAGAGAATAAAAATTCTTTATTTTAATATTTTATTGAACTCAGTTTTTGAAAAAGTTTTTCTGATTTTTTTTTTTTTTGCTTTCTTGTTTGTTCTCGTGATACTAGAAATCTGCTGCTGTCCGTCGTTGGGTCAATAAAACATCCATCAAATCTATGTAGAAATTGAAGCCAACATCTGCTCGGCGGATGCTGTTTGTTTGCTTTTCTTTCTGTTGTTGTTGTTGTTGTTGCCGTTGTTGTATTTGTTTTAGTATACACATATGCAATATTGCATGTTAAACACATACACACATACAGGATACTGGATGAAAAGGATAATAAAATGTACCGGCCATATACAGTACGTACAGCAAAGCATGGCTCAGTGAATGGCAAATCAAATCCTTTGTTTTATTCATTGTTTTACTATATATTTGTTCCTGTTTTTTTTTCTCTTTTTTTTCTGTGTATGAGTACGTATGTATGTATGTGTATTTAGTATGAGTACCCAATTTAACCCTTTTTTTCGTTCTTTCTACTCATTTCATTAGCATACAAACGATTTTTTCATAATTATACACAATGAACACACACAATCTTCTTTTTTTTTTATAGATTCTTTGTTTTGTTGTCCGTTTTAAAGTTTTTGCATTTTTGTTGTTGTTGTTGTTATTGCTGTTGATATTTTTGTAATCTTAGTGTTTTACTTTGTTGTGATTTTGTTGTTGCCGATGTTGTTAAAATTATCCCAAAAAAGGACGTACACGCTTAAATAAGCAATTATCGACCACCACATTGAGATAAAATATTAATATACGAGGGTCGATTATTGTTTTTTTTTCAATTAAAAAGAATTTCTTTCTTTATAGTTAGCTTAGTCAATAAATTAGGCTTAAAAATCTATTCAGCAAAGGTCACAAGCCTGAACTTAACTGTGGACAGCAAGCTAACCGCTAACCTAACCTAAACTAATCTAACTTTAGTCACATGCTCTGTTTCTATAGTTAACCTTGTTAAGAGTCCTAATGTGGTTATTATTTCGTTTTTGTTATTTGATCTGCTATTATGCTTAGCCTTTAGGACACTAAACTAGCAATAAACATGGAATAATTTCATACTGAAGTCGCCGTAGTCTAGTAGGTAGTGTGTTGGCTTATTAGATGTGAGATCATGGTTCAATCCCCTGCTCAGATATCTCCAACATAACGAATTATGAAAAAATATTTCTTTCGGTGGCTTCCTCACAGCAGCTTTCTAAGAGTAAATAAAAACTGCCATGAAAAGTTTTTCAAAAATCTATCGTTTAGAGTCGACTTCAAACTGTAGGTCCTGCCACTCATACATAAAATTAGCACACACAACATGGGTGCTATGAAAAGCTAGGGCGTAGTCCTGACTAAAGGATTGTAATTTCCAATTAATCAAGTTTCATATGCATAGAGTAGTAATACGGCCCTCGTTTATAAAATTTAAAATAAATTTATGCCCTTCATGTTTACTTTGCCTGCTACTGTGACTGGGTGTGTATTTAAATATTGAAATTAAAAATTCAATAAAAAGAACAAAAAAAAAAGAGAAAAAATAAAGAAGACAAAACTGAAAATATACTCATAAACGGACAAGGGACAGTCAATCATTTAAGGTTGATATTTTTTTTCTCATTTAATACAACACGTCCACTACCCTTAATGCTAAAAAAACCTTTGCTAAACGAAAATCTCTGCATCATTGATCCATTCAACCATCTAACGTTAATAACAGGCAGCAGCAGCAGCAGCAGCAGCAGCATCCTTTACCAGCATCATCACCATTTATTGCTTATCAAGCTTTTTTCATTAAAACATTCATGTTTTCTAGAAAAAAAAAGGGTTAAATGCACAAAATTTGTCTGCTTTTGGATCGTGCTGTGTTTAAAATTTTCTTTTCTTTTTCAGTTTTTTTTTGTTGTTGTAGTTTTTTGGTTTATAAACTGTCACATTAGATTAATTTTTGTTTGGACCAGCATTACTCAAAAATACTGCTGATATTTGATTACACACAACACACACCATTGTTAGACAAAAATTTTTTTAATTTTTTTTTAATTTTTATACGTCTTGCCTTCGTTATTCATGTTTTAATCGAAAAGTATCAGATGTTAGTAAAGCAATAACCCATTGGACGTTGCAAAAATCTAAATTTATAAGAAAGAATATCGATTTTATCGATTATTCATATTGCAACAAAAAAAGGGAACTTAAACCGTCTTTACTTAATTGCACTTGCAATTCCTATCCAAATTGTACTGATTTTTATACAAATTTGTGTAAGAGGATATCATGTCTAAGGTAATATAGAGATCCACAAAGATCCCTGTTTCTATAAGACATAAGATTTCAGGCGAATCTCTGTTTGTGTGGTAAAATACTCAATTTTGTTTATATTTTACATTCGTCTGAAACCATTAGTCTTATAGAAACAGGCCCTTAATATATCGCCGCTCGATTTAGATAAACATAATTTATATAACCCTTGTATTTATGTAATATTGTATCGCATTAAGACGCCGTAGTCTAGTAGTCCCAACTCGGACATACCGAAGAAAATGAAATATAAAGAAAAAAGTTTCTTTCAGCGACGTACACAGTTTCTCAAATCAGTCAATTGCAGTTAAACTGCAAGTCGTCGTGGTCTAGAAGGTAGTGTATTATTGGCTTATTAGATATGTGGCCTCGGTTCAAATCCCAGGTCAAACATTTCCAACTAAACGAAATACAAAGAAAATATTTCTTCGGCGAGTTCCTCTCAGCAGATTTCTGTCAAAAACTCTGAGAACAAATAAAATTGCCATGGAAAGTTTCTCAAAAATCTATCGTTCGGAGTCGACTTTAAACGGCAGGTACCGCCACTCATGTATAAAAATTGACAAACACAACATAAGGTTTGTGAGAAACTAAGGCGTAATTCTGACTTAACAATTATGTTGCTATGCATGTAATGCCACTTGTGGATAAAATTAACACACATAAAATGGGTGGTGCCAGAAGCTAGGGTTGTAATGACCAATTAAGTATGTAAGTTAAGCGTCTCTCTATAGCTAACCCAAAAGGATACTAAAGGCAATTGACTGGATTAGGAGACTGGTGTCTAAAAAACGCAAGAAAATTGTCATCTGACGATTAGGTTATGGCATATGGCATAACCTTTTCGCGGATGGTATCTTCTGGTGATTTCTTTTATTTAAACTCTCTTTAAATCTTAATTGTAGAGAATTGGTTACTATATCATCTTCGCTATTTGTGTAACCTAAATTATGATTAGTAGGTAAGATGCATGTATGTTAACTTCCTGTTCCATGCTCTTTGTCTAGCCCACGTAGGGATAATACGTGTGCAATTGTCGAAAAAAAGCATTCAAGTGCCCTATTTACACCATTTATAGACGATAAAGAATGGAAAACAACTCTGATGTTTGAGCCAGTGCCTCGAAGTCTATTTTAAGACTTCTCGACTGCGTACAGGAGAGTGCAAAGGTGCTCGTAAATGACGGTAGGGTATCCAATTTTCTTGATTCATTGGTCCACCACTGCAATGTGACTTTTGTTTCACATTTCTATTGCTACTACAACGGAATTTGGTCTAACGACATAAGTGGACTTGTTACCGAGAATTATGTATTCGTACATAATACTCGTCTTTCTTGCAGAGCACACCAGTTGATTAACCATTTTATTGCGCACTGCACTACAGACAGAATTCAGTCTTTAGCCGAACTATTCGCGTGCAAAAGTCCCTTCCTGAGGTCATTCTTTTCACTTATACTATAAAATCTAGTAGCCATAAACACTACTCCATCTTTCCTCCTTCCCATAACATAGATTACAAGATCCAACACAATGCATTGCATGAGTGTACGGGTCATCTCATTAAATACGAAGAAGACAGAAATTGTTAAACGGAATTCGCATTAAAAAAAGGTGTTGACTGTGGACCTAATAGTATAGTTACATGAATTTAGGCGTCATATTATAGAAATCTTTTAAATAAAAGGAAATGGGCTGGATATTGTGAAATAATTTAAAATTTTATTAACTAAAGACACAGAATTACAAAAAAATAAAATAAAATAAAATAAAAAACAAATAAAATTTGTAGTTTAAATAATATTTCTTATTTATAAACAAACGTTTTAACTCAATCTCAATAAATAAACCAAAAAAAAAAAAAAAAAACAGTGAATACAACTCTTGGCCACTATAAGGCGGACACTTAACAACGCAATGTTCTCTGTTTTAACATTGTAACAACAGGGTACCTAACCAAGTCTGCAAGCAGTGTATCAGCCCACTATTTATCCATTCAACCACACATAACACGTGTAAATCTAATGAACTGAAATTCTATAGAATTTCTGTGCAAATTGAGTTCAAATGAAGTTGTAACAGTCAATTGTTGTAAACCATAATGGTTTACAACAAATTTGTTAATAAAAGTTTACTCAGGCGGGCAATACAACAGGCAAATGCAAACAATCAAGGCAACCTGCCAGCCATTTTAACTTTTTACTTGTATTTCGTAAATTTTTATGAATTTTTCAATAACAACAACAACAACAACAACAACAAGAACAATAATAATAATAAATAAATAAAAGAGAAAAATTTTAAAAACAATAATAATTCATGAAATTGTTTATTTTCATACTCGTACACAAATGATTATTCAATACTAATACTGTTCATATGTATGGGGTTTTAAATCTGTTTGTAGGTCTGTCTGTCTGTCTGTCTGTCTGTCAGCTTTTAAAAACAATTAATTGGCAATAAAAATTCATTATGACTCTTGATAGTTTTCAATTTTTCAACATAATTGGCTCATGTCATCTTAGTTTTGTTGCGCTGCAAAACATCAGCAGCTTAAGTAATAGGGGTATACAGTGCTTGTGGTGCTGTTTGTAACATCTTAGAAATCGTTCTTAACTTATCCTATAAAAGTTTTTTCCGTAACGTATAAATTTATTGGCTTTAAAACTTGAACTACCTCCCTTATTCCTGTTTTTCGGCTCCCACTACCTATTCTTATATTTCCGAGACAAAGTATTAAACGAGCAAAGGCCTTCCAATTCAATTGGCTAATCCATGCTGCACTATAGTCGTCAGAAGTCGTCGTAGTCTAGTAGGTAGTGTTTTGGCTTATTAGACGAAAGGCCAGGGTTCGAATCCCCGGTCAGAGACCAAAAACGAAATATTAAAAAATATTTCTTCGGCGGCTTCGTCTCAGGAGATTTCTGGCAAAAACTCTGAGAGTAAATAAAATTGCCTTGAAAAGTTTCTCAGAAATCAGTCGTTCGGAGCCGACTTTAAACTTTAGGTCCCATCACTCATGTATAAAATTAACACACACAACATAAGTGGTGTGAGAAGCTAGGCCGTAATCCTGACTGAAGGGTTGTAATGGCCAATTATGTATGTATGTATGCTGCACTATATATATACCTTTTTAAATTCTGAAGATTGTCAAAATACCGTAGAAGACCTTTAATTGCCCCTCGTCTTTATATAAGAAACTAATATAGGGTGTCCTATAAACAGACTCCAATGTTTGTAACTGTCTTACATATTTTCCAAACGTGTACTTATTAGTATTGTTGTTGTTAATCATTTTTCATCCATTAGCAACTCAAAAAAAAAAAATAATAAGAAAGACAGTCAGTTGAACCGACAATTGTAAAGATACCATAAATACTTACGTGTTGTATTGGATTTTATTTAAAGTGACTGCCCACAAGAGCAAAAAAAAAATTGAATTTTTCTTGTATTTTGCCTTTTGTGAATGCCTCTGTATCTGGTGCATGCAATTGCCACATTTGCAACCGCCCATAATATGCCACATCATAATAAATGTATTTGATTTTTATTCAAATGAAAATATTTCATTATTTATTCTTTAACCAAAAAAAAAAAAATAGCACTTCATTGCCTTTCTTCTATAAAGTGCACGCTACAGTGTGCAGATTATTTGGAGTATGCAGTGAAGACTTGCACAAACCATTTGGAAAACATTTTTTTCAATGTTCATTCATTTAATGATTCCATTTCGATAAACATATCGCTACTAATAGCTGTTAAGACAGCTGTGAAATCAAGTGAAGAACAATATTTGAAGGATATGAATCCCCCACTCTGCTATAAGCATTCCAAATGAACCTTGAACCAAAGGCTCACTCGCACTATCTTAATTCTGTCCAACTCTCATTACTCATTCGGAAACTAAAGAGCCCAACTTGTTGTTAAAGTCGCCGGAGTCTAAGCAATTAATGTGTTGGCTTATTAGACGGAAGTTCGTAGTTCAAACCCCAGCTTAGACGTCAACAAAACTAATTATGAAAAAATAATTTTTTTCTGGAATTTTCCTCTCAGCATTCTTCTGGCAAAAACTCTGACAGTAAAAAAAATTGCCATGCAAAAATTAGTCTTTCGGAATCGACTTTAAACTGTAGGTCCCTCCAATCATGTATAAAATTAACACATGCAACATAAGTGGAGTGAGAAGTTAGGTCGTAATTCCGAATGAATCGAATGTATGTATGTATGTGTTTATATCTATGTGAAATGCGAAGTGTCATAGGAAGGTTAGACAGTAACATGTCTTAAGAAATTGTGCGTACATTTCCCAGCGGAAGAGAGCATGCGCGGAGGCTTGAATAGAAGTAGAAGTAGACCAAAAACATCCGACTTCATTTTGAGTATACAGCGGTATTTTTGTACACACAAACAAGAGCGACAATTGCTTAATGCTTACTACTAACATAGCGCTGAAATCTCTGTATTCTAGTAGGTAATGTGGTGGTTTATTAGACGCAAGATCGTGGTTCAAAACCTAGCTCAGACATCAACAAAACGAAATAAACAAAAATATATTTCTTTGACGATTTTTGCTCCGTTTTCTGCGCAGTCTTTTGGCAAAAACCCTGAGAGTAAGATTAATTTGCGTTTCTCAAAAATCTGTCGTTCGGAGTCGACTTTAAACTGTAGATCCCGGCTCTCATGGTTAAAACTAACGCGCACAAAATAAGTTTTGTGAGAAACTAGGGTGTAATTCTGACTTAAGGGTTGTAATGACCAATTATGTTATGTATGTAATGCCACTTATGGATAAAATTAACACACATAAAACGGGTAGTGAGAGAAGCTAGGTTGTGATCCTGACTAAAGGATTGTAATGACCAATTTAGTAAATAAGTACTTGGATACGGTGTGGTAGAGCTAATCCTTTTTCTTTCTGAAAAATAATCAAATATTTGGCGGGTAGAAGGAAGGAAATCAATTTGTGAGGATAAGCACTAAGCTGTAACAGCTGGAGTGAGTATGATGAGAGTTGTAAAAAGGATATTTTAAGTAGTATTGCTGCAATGACCATTCTAATTGATTAATAAACTCGTTATGTATTGAATTTATATCATTAAACAATTTCAGAAAAACTACAAAAATACGATTACCTTGCTTTCTCTGTTTATTACAAAGCACAGAACAATATGACTCAATGGCTCGATTATATGCCGGCAGATTGACCAACTTGTTTCAGAGCAAAGCTTGATTTCTCAATCAATTTATTGTTTAAAATACTGCAAAGGGGCATAATGAAGTCGTTCTTTATCGTTTCCCAATATTTTTTTTGTCTTGCATTTTTCTCTTTACCAAGCTTTCAATTTCTGATTGTAACAATTATTTATTGTTGTTGTTATATGTTATAACTCATATTTAATAAAATTTATTATTAGAATTTAAATTAAATTAACCTGTGTACATATGTATATGTGTGTTTGCTGCATTGCCACAATACCATTAACTGGCACTTACATGGCCATATACTAACCGTAAATCTTTTTTTTTTTTTTTGCCTTTTGTTGGTTGTTTATAGTACATGACATGAGCTGTAAATTAAGCGATTTATCATAATTAACCTTGGCTGGGTTAAAATTATTTTCATTTTCTCATAATTAAATAAATAATAACAACACTGGCAAAAGAAAACATTAAAGTCCATCAAGTCCATCATACATGATTTTTAAAAAAAAATTTTAATTCAATT
>QOCX01000092.1:262663-297151 GCA_005959815.1 Sarcophaga bullata
CATTCATGTGATCGATGATAATTTACTAGAAGAATTTTATTGGTTTGAAGTAATTTTGACTTTTAATATAATTATTAAAGAATTTTTATTAATAATTTTTATAGATTCGGTTAATAATCGGGCATTAATATGTTTATGCATGGCAGGTTTGATTAATTTGGATAATTAAGTAAAAACAAATCGATTAATATTTTAATAAATATTGGTTTGTACATTAAAAATTCATAATTTGCTCAATATATTTTAAAAAAATTTTATATAATTTAACACAAATGCTTTGGTTGTAAATTTTATGCCCCATTCTATAAACTGATATTTTGTGGAGTTTTTCAGCAAAATACACTCAATCACGTGGTATCGTTTTAGGCCTATTTTGATAAAAAAAATGTTAATTGGAGTACCTGTTAGCCAATCCGTCTTTTATTTTTCCCCTGAAAAATTTCGAAACAGGTTAACCAGATACATGAACATTTCAATAAAAAATTTGGTTATCGTGGTAACATGGTTTCATTCGAATAAATAGTATTCAGACAGAGAACGTATAGATTTCTTCTATCAAAGCTTTACTTAGGCTTTTCCTATCTTTAAATTAAAATAAAACAAAATGCATGTGAGATATCATCGAAATTTTTAGTTCGTATGAAAGGCCCATTGATGCCATTGTGGAATATAACAGCGCTCAAATGTCCGCCATGGTTTCTTTGGGTAAAACGCATCTGAAATGTCAAACTTTTCATTACTCTGGAGCATTACATGACATACATAATTGGCCATTACAACTCTTCAGTCAGGATTACGGCTTAGCTTCTGACACCACTTCGTGTGTGTGTTAATTTTATACATGAGTGGCGGGATCTATAGTTTAAAGTCGACTCAGAACGACAGAGAAACTTTTCATTTTAATTTTATTTATTCTCAGAGTTTTTGCTAGAAATCTGCTGAGAGGAAGTCGACGAAGAAAAGTTTTTTCATATTTCGTTTTTGATGTCTGACCGGGGATTCGAACCCTGGTCTTTCGTCTAATAAGCCAACACACTACCTACTAGACTACGGCGACTGGTACATTAATCAGGTTAAATTTAACCCATGACATGGGAAATATTGGCTTTGAAGACCGCAATGGTTTGTGACTTATTAGTACACGCCTGCGACTTAAGAAAGCCTTTTAAGAAAAAGTGTATTGGCGGCCAGTTCACCACATCTCTACGTTAGAATGCTTTTCCCTTAAATCGCTCGCGCAGAATATCCAGTGTGTAATGAACTGTGTAGTATTTAGCGCCATCCTGAAACTACATGTCGTTGGTGTCTAGGTCATCCAATTCAGATTGCAGTTGGGAATCATTGACCTATAGTGCTCGTCGCTTCCATCAATGACTAGGAAAATGTCATTCTTAAAGAAATCTGTACCGATGATGCCGCCAGCTCAAAATTCTCACCAAGTATTGTTTTTTTTCCGGACGTACAGTGATCGTCAAAAGAAATTTACATTAATAAATTACCGTTATTTTTATTTTAAAATTATTTCATTGCTAGTTTTTAAATTTGAAAAAAAAAAATACAAAAAATTTCGAAATATTGTCAAATTTTTTCGGGCACCCTTGATTGATTGTTAGAATTTTATCCTTAGAGTACATTTTCTTTTTGAAGTCGCCGTAGTCTGGTAGGTAGTGTGTTGACTTATTAGCCGTAAGACTACGGTTCAAACTCCAGACCAAACATCAAAAGGAAATATAAAAAAATATTTCTTCGGCGACTTCCTCTCAACAGATTTCTGGCAGATACTCTGAGAGAAAATAAAATTGCAATGAAAAGTTTCTCAAAAATCTGTCGTTCGGAGTCGACTTTAAACTGTAGATCCCGCCACTCATGTATAAAATTAACACACGCAACATAAGTGGTGTGAGAAACTACGTAGTAATCCTAACTAAAAGGGTTGTAATGACCAATTATGTATTACGTATGTACATTTTCTTTTGACGCTCACCGTATTCTCTTCTTAGATCTTATGTATGGTATCGTGCCAAATTTGACAATTTCCCCCCATTCCCCGAAATGGGTCTCGTCGCTAAAGATAATTTAACGCGCGATATGTTGCTTTAACAGAAAATCCATTTTCATAAAACAATTTTATTATTTTCACGTATTGTGGCGCGCTAAATTCGCCCATGGTAGTTTGATGAAATTATTTGCCAACTAATTTGCCAGATGTAGTCTCAACAAAATGGCCGCTATCAACTACCAAAGCTTGGAAGCTCCTAGAAGGGCTATACGAAGAAAAAGTGCTGTAAATCACTTTGGCAGTTGTTACTTACTTACTTACTTAATTTATCATTATAAACCTTTAGTTCGGATTACAACCTAGCTTCTCACTGCATCCATGTTGTGTGTGTTAATTTAATCAATGAGTGGTGGGACTTACAGCTTAAAGTCGAAGTTTTTGAGCAGCTTTTCATGACAATTTTTTATTTACTGTTAGAGTTTTTGCCGGAAGACTGCTGACATTTATCACTTTTTAATTAAAGTAGCGTATAACAAACATAGCTTTGTTGATACACACACATACATACATTATATTCCAAATATTATGTAGCAAATATTGATGTTTGATTGATAGAAATTGCATTTTATTTATTTGATAAATAAAAATTATTTTCATTTCAATAAAAACTATTAAAAAAAAGTTTCTTTGATTGAACAAACTATTCATTTCAATACAAACGTAGATGTAGAATGCATGTATAAAATATAACAGGTATTCAAGCAGATTGCTCCTCAAGCACAGTATGTAATACAATTTGATTAAAAAAAAATTTTAAAAAATTTTATTCATAAACTACACTTACTGTACGTATGAGTAGGTCCTAGAAAAAAAAAAAGAAAAAACATTTCGCATGCATCTAGCAATACCGCTCATTACTTTTATAGAGAGAGAGAAAGGGAAAGAGAAAGAAAATGGTTATTATTGTAGGGGGGCTGTAATTAAAAATTTGAACTTGTAACTCCAAAAGTATTATTCAATTTGGCGGAAAATACTTGAAAAATATTTCAAGCCAGGCAGAAAAAAAATGAAAAAAATGAAAAGAAAAAACCGAGTATGAATGCAAAACAAGAGTTGAATATTGTGTTGTTGTTAATTAAATGAAAAACGTAATGAAATAATCATAATCATCACAATCAAAATCGTAATAATGATTATGGTGCCCATGTTGCTTGCAATGCATATACAACGAGAACATGAACGAGAACGAGCATGAGTTTACGAGCACAATCCAAAAAGGATATGAATGATGATGATGATGATGATGATGATGATGATGCGAGTATGATTGCGAATGCAATGAAATTGTAAAGCAAATTATTTTAAGTTGTTGTTTTTTTTTCTCTCTCTTTTTATAGAAAAAAGAAAAAAAATATAAAAACTTTACAAATGCTCATGCTAAATGCATGAATAGATTCTATGGCCAGAATCAAATGCACATACTTGTACATACAAATACAATATGAATTCAAACGATGCTATACACAGAGATACATATTTAACTACACGATAGCATTGCAACGAAAGACAACAATACGAAAATTCACCATAATTGGCGAGGGTTGTCGGATGCTGTAGTGCAGTGGACATTAACCGCACTTAGTTTGTAGGCTGGAATTCAGACGGAACTGACACTAATTTTCATATAAAAAATCATTTTTAGCGTTACAACAACAAAGAAAATTGTCAAATTTAAGACGATGCCAATCCTCATGAGATCCAAGAAGATAATACATCCTAAAGAAGTCACTGTTTGATGATAATTTTGAGCTGGCGATGTCATCGGTTCATATCTCTTTGAGGACAACATTAGCTAGGCCATCATTGTTAATGGTAGGCACTACAGGTTTATGATTACCAACTTCTTTTAGCCAGAATTGAATGACCTAGACACCAATTAAATGTTATTTAAACTGGACGTCATCGAAAGTGTGTAAATTCGTTCTTAAGTCGCAGAAGAATGCTACTAAGCCAGAAACGACAGAGGTTCTTGAAGTCAACATCATCTATGGCATCGGCCAAATTCATCCTGTTTAATGCACCGAAGTCGTGAAATGTTGCCGTAGTCTGATATATAGTTTGTTGGCTTATTAGATGGAGGGAGGCCTAGGTTCAAACCCCAGGTCATACATCTCCAACTAAACGAAATATTAAAAACATATTTCTACGGCGATTTCCCCTCAGCAGATTTCTAGCAAAAACCCTGAGAGCAAATAAAATTGCCACGAACTGTTTCTCAAAAAAGTCTGTCGTTCGAAGTCGACTTTAAATTGCGGGTCCCACGATACTTGTGTATAAAATTAACATACACAACATAAGTGGTGTGAGAAACTAGGTCGTAAGCCTAAGTAAAACGGTTGTTATGTCCAATTATGTGTGTATGTATGTAGTCGTGAAAAATTTAACGTTTCGTATGCGTCCCAACCAGAGAAGCAATGCTGGATGTTTCAAAGATGTGTTTCAAACATCTTTCTTTGTGCATTTTTTTTTTAATTTATATGTAGGAAGCGCTTAAGGAAAGACCCTATATAAGTAATTAATTAAATAGTAATGAGACTACTTGGTTCCATTCACTAGTTTTTAAATAAGAGTCTAAGCAAGCCATCATCATCTTCAGAGACTAGAGAGACACATTTTCGGCTCATTCGCTTATTTCTTCAACGACATACGTCACAGAATTGGTCCTTACAACCCTTCAGTCAGGATTACGACCTAGCTTATAACACCTCTTATGTTGTGTGCGTTAATTTTATATATGAGTGGCGTGACCTACAGTTTAAAGCCGATTCCGAACGACAAATATTTTAGAGAAGCTTTCCATGGCAATATTATTTACACTCAGAGTTTTTGCCAGAAATCTAGTGAGAGGAAGCCGTCAAAAAAATATTTTTTTATATTTCCTTTTGATGTCTGACCTGGGGTTTGAACCGCGGTCTTACTATATCAGCCTTATCAGCCTAAAATATTGAAAAAAAGTTGTTAAAGTATGAATATGCTTCACTTTAGTTGTGATGAATTGATTTAGGTTAGGCATGTGTGGCATGCCCTGCCAGAGTTTGGACACATTGTGAGACTATGAAAAAGTGTCTTTCGAAAACCCTACCGTATCAAAAGTAAGTCCCTGCTAATGCAGAAATCTTCTGGTGATTTGAGTCAAAGACAACAGGAAATGAAAGGCCAAAAACCTACGTCCTTTCCCAACAATAGTCGATCGGATACACAGCACATACAAAAGTCATGCGACAAAATGTCTAATGCCTTCCTATTAGGCATTGATATTATAAACACCGCAATAGTGCTATAGATGAATGAAAGAAGGCAATTAGAACTTCTCTTACCCAGTAGTACCCATCTAATTAAAAGGTTTCCGAGAAACTATAAACAACATCCAGAAGAAAATCTTATGGTTTTGCATATTTAGTCTACGAAATAAGGCAAGCCTTTGGTCTGATATTTTGGAATATCTTAGTTATTTGATCTGTATTATCTCCGGCGCTTGTTCGTTATTTTATTTGCGTCTTTTTGACAACTTCAGGACATTTTAAACTAATGCTAGTTCTGCTTTTCATAGCTAATAGTGGAAACTACATTGGCTTCTTCTCGTTGAGAGACATAAACAGTATTTAACATTCTCGCATAACCCTCGCATAATTGCATGCAACCATAATAGAAGTACTTGTTAAAAATGAATTCTACTACTGCTACTATTGCTACACGTTGCTTGTACTCTTGTGCTAAAATAAAAACCAACAGCAAAAAGAGAGAAAAAAAAAGAAACGAACAAAAAGAGGAATGTGAAGAAAAAAAAAAAGTTATGGTGGTAAAACCAAATGAGCTATAGTTTAACCAACGAACCGGAAGTCGAGAAAAAAAATTTATTAACAGCACGAAAAGGAAAAAAAAACGAACAAATAAACGAGAAACGTAACGGTAAAACAAGCGATTGTAAACGAGAAAACGAATAGCAACTACTACAACAACAACAACAACAAATTCTATAAAAATGAAATAAAAAAAGTAACAGGCCTGCAACAACTAAAAATGCAAAACTTCAATGGCGGACAGACGAAATATAATGGGCTGCCATTTTGTATTTTAAGCCAAAAGCATTTTATTCTGTTAATTTTTTTTCTTCTGCTTCGCGCCCACTACAACCACATAAAACAACAGCAACAACAACAACAACAGCAACAGCAACTAATGCCCAAAGCTAAAAACTTTACATTTCTCATGCTTATTTTTGCTTACCCCCCTCCACCCCCCTATTACAATCTGGCTTTTATTTGTTGCTTAACACTGACTACGGTTTTGTTTTTTGCATTTGCGAAAAAGGAAGCAAAAGGTGAGAGCAGCAGGAAAACGTTAAAGGAATAGAGAGAGAGAGAGAGAGAGAGAGAGAGAGAGAGTGAGTGAACGAAGGCAGTAGTAGTCGTAGTAGAAGAAAAGGAAATAGATGTGGAAGGTGACAGCAGCCGGAGAAATAAAGCATGAATGAATGAATTCATTTGGTTTTAAATGGTAAATTACATTTCCTCAATTTTTAAGCATATTTTCCATAATATTTCTTAATTATAACGGTTCTTACTTACCTATTACAAGAAATATTATTTATAATGGTAAAAGGAAACATATTTTCTGCTTGGCAACAACAACATTTTCACGTAGACTGTTTTTTTTTTGCTTTTCCTTTACAATTTATGGCCAAAAATACTTAAGGGAGGCTGGAAATACATGTTGGACGTATGAAATGGTGAAGAAAATTTGTTTTTTTTTTGGTGTATTTTTAGTTGTTGATTTCACTTAATGATGTGATTTTATCATATTAAAAGAAATTGTTGTTGGATAAGGAGCCATGAGCACTTGAATTTGCATGATTTTATTGCGAAATTAATATGACTTTTGTGAACATAAGCGTAAAATTAAATGTTTGCTGTTAAAAACAGATCGACAGTACCTCTTGAAATACTTCACGTCCAAGACCAATGCTCCTTGCATGTGTGCCCATAATGCAATTCCCCGTAATAATCCCAACAACAATACTCAGCTTGCTTCTTTGGACTTTAAGCAGAGTTGCAATACGTCCTTCCTCTATCCTTATCCAGATTTTCTGCGTTGTTCTGCGCACCTATTGTTGACTGAGTCTACGATTGCATTGTTAATCATAAGCTTGCAGTTTCTTAATGCGATTACCTACTTCGAGAACTTATCAGATGTTTCTGCCCTGTCTCTCCAGTTTATCCATTCTTCAGTTATCCGGAATGTTGGTATGTCCTAGTACCCATGTGAAATGGATATCATATTGGTCTGCTACCTCGTTGAGATATCTCACACAGTTGTAAAGCGTCTCGGAGGCTATCACATTAGAATACAGTGCCCTGATAGCCACATGGCTAACGGAAAGTATAGTAATTGCATCCCCAATAGTTTTCACTGCAGCTTGTGTTGCCACACTTCCGGCTGTAAGACGCTATTCCAATCGATTCCAAAAAAATTCTACATTTAACGGTTCCGTCAAACTTGAAGCAATCGGTGTAAATTAGTACGGAGTCCTTTGCGAGGTTCGCCGCACCATTCTTCCAGATCTCCCTATAGGGAATGGATATCCTAAATCTCATTGAGAAGTCGTATTGCGCTGCCATGTAGTTACTGTTTCCAATAGTCCCAAAGAAAAAGTCGTATCGCGCTGTCATGTAGTTACTACTCTTGATAGACTCAAATTCCGTGAGTATCTTCGCGTGGCCAGTATCATACTCACGGCATTGTCTAGTCGTCCAGAGACGGCTACAGTCTAAACCACCACGCCCCTGCAATAGAGATCAAACGGTAGGAGGAATACATTATCTCCAGTACCAACGCAGGCAAGGTACCATGAAAATTATACAGGCAGACCTTTGCAACCATGGTATCAGATTCAAATTAGTTGCCTTATCACCTTACCAGGATCTGTCTTGTGTTTTGTGTTTTCCTCTTTTTTCAGAAAGGGTGATAATGTTTCACAAGAAAACTTACAATTCTCCATTCGTAATGTTTAAAGTTATGCCACATGAAAGGAAGGTCCTAGTAATCGTTTGACGTTGCACAATTCAAACCTTTGCCCACTTCTGATCATTCAATTTGCTAACCCACTAGCAATTACGTGGCCAGAGGCCACATATTGGCATCAGATCCAACAAATCTCACAAGATGTTTACAAAAAAGTTTTTGAGGCTTCATTCGAGTGCTTACTCGTGAGTCTTGTTTGACGTTATTTTGATGGAACTCATTGCTGCATCAGTTAAGTAAAACTGGTAGTGTTCGTATGATAATTTAAATAACTTTGACAAGAAATATTTTTATTTCCTTACAAATGTAATTACGTTTCAATATTTGCATGGATATGGTGGCATGGCTATGGCATGCCATGGCATGGAAAAACCGGTAAAAATTATAATTTTATTAAAATGTATTTAATTTTCATTATTATAGTAGAGTATAGTGTATACAAAACAATCTCTGGGGTTTCCTTATTAAATTAGTTGTTCTTGTTGTTGCTGTTGTAGTTTTTTCTTCTATTTTTTTTACCATTTTCCTTAGCCCCTAAAAGCTTTCTATGAATACAGTTTTGTTTTCATCCTTCCTGTATGCTTGCTGTTCTTATGTGAGTTAGAGTAGAGTGCAACTGTGTATGTGTGTGCATAAATTTATGAAGCTGGTGCTGCGGCGTCTCCGTTCCTTTGTGTGGCTTAAATGCCAGTGGTCTTTTTATGCATAAAAATTATAAGCAAATGTGTGAGTATGAGTATTCAAAATATTCTTCATTTTCTTAGATCGGCTTCGGTTTGCTGTTCGTTGTTGTTGGCTTTTATTTTTTGTTTGTTTTTTGTGTTGTTTTTTCCCTTGTTTTTTTTTGTTCTCATAATTCACAAATTCTAATATTTCATTTGCTGTTGTTAAGTTTATACCTTCGAGGAAAAAATCTTTTCAATTATTTCTCTCTCTCTCTCTCTCGCTCTTCCTTTCGCTCTCTCTCTCTCTCTATGCATTTCCATTCTTATTACACATTATATGGAACGCCAAGCGAGCGGTAGTACTTTTTTTTCCTTTTACTTTATGGTTCAATTAAGTTTTCCCAGTTTTTTTTATGAGAAAAAAATCTTTGTGTTGATTCCGAGAGAAATTTTTTTCTCACTTTTTCGTTTGATTGTGCCATTTTTTTTTCCATATTCCTTGCCGTTTGACAAACTACACAGAATTTGATGCTTTCGGAAAAATATGAAAGAAAATTTTATTTCTGCTAAGACTTCATAGTAGAATGTACAGTTGGTGATAAAAGTTTGTGAAATTTGTTTCAAAGTCTTGTAGACAAAAGTCTGCTGAACCTTGTGAGTATTATACAGTCCTGGCGGGTACTACTACACATACGAATATCATTGCAGCGAGTTTTTCCGTGACTGTAAAGATCCTTAAAGAGAGATTATAGTCTTTCAAATACTGTGAGAAAGCCGCAACTCTTTGGACTGAATACGAACATAATCTACTACATAAACAACATCACATGATACATATTAAGGGATATAGATGACCCCTGAAATTAACACCACAATATTTTAAACTTTTCTGGCATAATATATCGCTCAATTAATGAGTATGTCTTGTAAAATACTTAAATCAAGATCCTGTAAAATGGAATCCCATTCGAAATAGATATCCTAAATCTCATTGAGAAGTCGTATCGAGCTGCCATGTAGTTACTGCACCCGATAGTTCCAAATTCCTTTAGTATCTTTGCGTGGCCAGTATTCGATTCACGCCACTGTCCAGTTGCCCAGAGATGCCTTCTAATCTTAGTCGCCTCGTCTCCGCAAAAGAGATCAAGCAGTAGGAGGGAGTAGTGTGCAAGGCACCTCTGCAGGCAGATTTTTGTAACCATCAAATCAGGTGCAAATAAGCCGCTTTTTCAAAGGATTTTAAACATACCATGTATTCGAAGATCAACACAGGAATGATCTAGGTCCCAGACCCCATTTTTCCCAACACCTTGTTACAAGCTTAGAGGACAATGGAAGGTTTTTATAATTTATTAAGTTTGGTCATAAAAAGGGAATCGAAAATGTAAAAGAGAATCAGAATCCTGTAATCCCGGGAGGGGAATAAAACTCTTAACTATGTTTTACAAGCTTATGTCATCGAAAACTCATTCAAGAATATCGATTACAATACCGAATGACATGGGGAATGGCCAGCATGGTTTCCAAAATAGAAAAATTCATATACAGATCATGACAATAGTTTTCCAATTGTTGATAGACACTCGCTCTTTGCTTAATTTTTAAAATATTTTCAAGAATACTTGATCATCGAAATGTCATCTGGAAGGTCCTAACTTGTAAAGTTGTATGCAATGGGGATTCCCACCATACCGGGTGGAATGCAGGTTATATAGTAGGTCGTTTGGATCATGCTACACTGATACGGATGCTAAGCTAAAAATGTTTTATGAAGGTATGTCGCTGGATTCCAAATAGAAGTCTTAGACCACAAGCATTTTGAGTTAAATGGTGAAGAAAGTTTGCCAAGATATTTTTTAAACGTTGTCTGAACAATAGATTTGAGAAGTTTACTGCCTGGACTGTTTTCAGAAGAATGCTGAGATATCAGAGCTGAGATTCGAACTCTTGGGCTATCGTTTGGTACAAACAATTTCTATCGTATATATATTCTTATACTCACGAATTACATAAATTTTAGCTGACACTGTAAATTTTTTGTTGCTGTTCCTTTTGAACATGAAAATCTTTTGCTTAATTTCTTTTTTCATAATTTTTTTTTTTTTACAAAAGCCCACAACCTTCCTTAAAAAATTCATTGCTTTTTCTCTGTCGTCTCTGACATTCTTGTTTTTTTTTTTTTTTGCTTGTGGTATGCCTTAGCAGTGATAGCAGTCACAGTTAATTACGTACAATCATATGACTTTAGGAATATTTTGTTGATAAAAAATAATTAAAAAAAAAATGATGGTGTTTGTTTTCCTTTTTTAAGGTCTGCGAGAAGACATCTTTTGTAAATTTTGGAACTGAAACTATGGACAAAAGAAAGGAAGAAAGATTTGAAAATGTTATAAGAGAATAAAAATATTTCTTTGAAGCGATTTAATTTTGATGGTAAATTTGGAATAATGGATTAGAGAATGTGCAGGAGTTAAAGATAAGATAGAAATATGTTTTGGAAAAAAGGAAATATTGCTGGAATACTTGAAGAATAGGAAAATCGTAACGTATTTGTCGTATATTCCCTAACTCACCTTAACTAAAATTGAAAAAACATAATTGTTTAAAAGAAAGAAAATTTATAATTTTAATGATATTTCCTTTCTAAATCAAATGATATTTGAATATTTTAATGAAATATTAATAATAACTGTCATTAATTTAACCGAAATTTAAAGAGCAGCCCACCAAAGTTGTCTGTCACTCCCTTAGGCTTTAGCAAGTTACTTGTAAAAAACATATTTTTTCTCAATTATTTTGATTAATTAACAGAAAAGTTAATTAAAATGAGAAAATTAACAACTCAATAAATGTGAATAACCAAAGAAATAACAAAAAATCAAATTAAATACAATAAAAAAGATTAATAATAACCAACACACCCAAAATAATGATCTTTGTATACGAGGATCTATTTAAGTTTCCAAATAAATTGACTATTTAAGCCTATTAACCTTCCTTTTTTTTCTCCCAGTTGCAAAGTTGCAATAAAATGTTGAACAATCATTTGTCAAGAAGTCTATAACAACAGCAATAATGATGACTAGTCCTTTAGAAAAAAAAAAAACTGAACTGAACAAATATTTAAAATTACCCTCACAATACAATCAGAGTCTTACCCTCATCTCTCATATACTTTTCAGGGCAGGGATTAAATGTGTGTACATTACCCTCTCAAATGACTGCCGCGAGTGTGAATTGCCAGGTAATACCCTCAATTGACTTGAAACTCTTTTGTAAGGATCAATTATTTTCTATTCATTTATGGTATTCAAACCTATTTGTTGATCATTTTGTGGTCTTTGATTTTCTATTGATTGATATTTGAACACAATTTTTGTTTTCCTTTTTATGATTTTGACAAACAATAAAGTGTGAGAGATCAATAGAAAGTTTTTTTTTTTGTGGAAAATCAAAAAGGGGAATTATGTTTGAAAACAATTCCATAATTGAGGGTTTTGTTTTCATTGTATCAATCAAGGTATTGATAGCATTGTCAATACATTTATTGAAATAGTGAAGTGCTGTTTAATGTTAACTAATGCTGTAATTATGGTTTCCGATCTGAGAAATGTTTTGTTTGAATTTTATAATTGCATTGAGTAGCAAAATTTTTAAGGATTGCCAACAAAGTATGTTTAATGTCTTGATAGGTTTTCGTTTTTTCTTCGTTTTGTTTCTTTTTGACTTAATAGATAGTATAACGATCTGGTTTCTCACACTAGCCCTGTTCCACATGGATCTACAGTTTAATTTTAAAGAAATTTTACATGCCAATTTAATTCACTCTCAGAGCTATTGCCAGAAGACTTCTGAGAGAAACTCGTCGAAGAAATATTTTTTTCACTTTTTTGTTTGTTTGAGACGTCTGAGCCAGTGGTTGAACTACGACCTCACGTCTATTAAGTCAACATATTACCTACTAGACTGTGGCGACTGTTCTTTTGGATCCCATACTTTCCAAAAGAGTTACACTGCTTCACCTTCCTGAGATGTTCTTCGTTGATAATATCCTTTATCAGTGCGAATAGGGACTCCTGCATGAACTATTTGAAGGGGGAATGAAACTTTTTAATTTTTTTATTTTTATGCGCTTTAATCTTTAATTTAGTATTGTAATCACAAATAAAGAAGTCACCGTAGTCGTGTGTTGGCTTATTAGTCGTGCGGCCACGGTTCAAACCCCAGGCTTGACATCTCGAACAAAAAAAAAAAATTCTTTGCCTACATCCTCTCAGCAGATTTCTAGCAAAAATCTTGAGAGTAACAAAAATTACCATGAAAAGCTTTTCAAATCTGTCTGTTGGAAGCGACTTCAAACTGTAGGTACCGCCATTTATGGATAAAATTAACACACAGAACTTGGGTAGTGTAAGAAGCTAGGTTGTAATCCTGACTAAAGTAAGAAGAAATTTATTATGATATCCTTACTTCATTCAACATTCCAATTTCTATAGAAAATCTTCCGCCAATAGCGCTTAAGTAACCAATCAGTTTTCTTGTCAACTCTGGCTAGAGAGCCTACACGTACCGTATCGCTTATCTTACATAAACCGTGTAGAATGTTTCTTAAACAATGGCCTATGGACCCGTGGGTTTTTTAGTTCCACGAAAAAGTATAGAGGTTATGTTGAATTTTGTCCTTTAGAGGACAATGGAGGGAAGTTTTAATTTATTAAGTTTGGTCTTAAAGAAAAGGAATCAAAAATGTAAAAGAGAATCAAAATGCTGTAAAAGGGAGAGGCATAAAACTCCTAAATATGTTTGACAAGATTATGTCATCGATAACTCATTCAAGAATATCGATTACAATACCGAATGACATGCGGAATGGCCAGCATGGTTTCTAAATAGAAAGATTTTTTTCAGATCATGAAATAATTTTCACAGTTTTGATTGACGCTCGCCATTTAATTCATTGTACAAGAGTATTTGATACATACATACATAATTGGTCATTACATCCCTTCATTCAGGATTACGACCTAACTTCACACACCAATTATGTTGTGTGTGTTGATTTTATACATGAGTGGCGGTATCTATAGTTCGGCTGTGGCTTTACTCTCAGAGTTTTTGTTAGGAATCCGGTGAGATGAAGTCACCAAAAAAATATTGTTGATAACTGCTTAGAACGTTATATTCTACGAGGTTTTAGACAGTCTGGCATCACTATTCTTTTTGTTAATTCGCTGCGAAAGTATCTAAAATTGCTTCCAAAGAGTAGATTATCAGAGTGTGGTATGTTCAGGTTCATGGATTTGGTTAATACGCAATTTGTATTTCTGTTGTATGTCTGTAAACAATTTATACATAATTTATATGTTTATATATTACTATTGAGCTACTTTTTTATTGTAAATGTAACAACATTACATAAATTATCTCGAATTTATTCACCAATAGCAACAGAAACAATTCAAATGCAATAGCGCAGTTGAATTTAAAATAGAAAATTTTCATTAAAAAAAAAGGATTTTTTTTTATCATGTTTAGTAACTGACATGTTGTCTGACTTGTTACTTTCAAGTTCGTTTAAATTTTTTTCAATTTCTGTTGCAACATTTTTGGGAACATGAAAACCATTTCATTAAAATTTATAGAGCTTCCGGTTTACTGTTTTCTTCTTTTTTTTTTCTTGTTTCTCTTCAATTTGAATTTTTTTTTTTTTGGATTTTTTAATTTGTATTTCAAAAAGAAAAACCAAAAAAAAAAAATAGAAGAAAAAAATCCATAAAAACTGTTACAATTTAAATGGATTATTACAGTTTCTTTGCTTTCTTTCTCGTGTGTGTTAAAAAAATGATAAAAAAGGATTTCTTTTTTTGTTTTTTTTTTGTTTTTTTTTATGCCAGCAGGAATTTTTTTCTTGTTTGAAATAAAAAAAAATCCTTTAGGAAAAAAAATTCAATAAAATTAACTTGGAAATTATGAGCGTGTCAAATAAAAAAAAAAAAAAACACAAATTCTAACAACCCGTCAGCACTTTCAGTCACAGGCTTAAAATTTTTTTTTTGTTTTCGTTTTTTATTTCACATTTTTTTTTACCCAAAAAATATGTAACAATTGAAATATTTTTATGCGTAGAAATTTTTTTTAGAATGTTTTTGTCTATTTTTTGTTCGCTCAGTTATGCTGAGGGGTGCTTTTTTTCATGTTTCATTATTTTGGCCCACCCCTCGTGCTGATTATCACTATGAGCATTTTTTTTTTGGTAGGTTTTATTAGAATTTTTTTTCCTATTTTTTTTAACTCTAAGCTGTGAAAATAATTCTGTTTTTTTAATAATTTTTTTTTAATAAAAATTTAAAAAAAAAAAATTCCAAAAAGAAGTTGTGCTGAAATAACAACTGCTTGATTTTAATTGTTAGATAAAGTCAAATGGATTTATGTTACAATTATTATTATTATTATTATGTGTGTGTGTGTTCGCTTTTAATGAAATAAATCTTGTTTCTTTTTTTAGTATTCAACACATAACAAAAGATTTTGACATGTGCACTTCATATTCAAATTTAGGATGACATTTAATTTAAAATGACGTATTTTTTTCTTTCCAAAGCGCAGCTAAAATGTTTATAACAAGAGAATTATAATAAAATTATTAAATTTTTAGTATTCTAACGCTTAAATATCGCTGTAGTCTAGTAGGTAGTGTGTTGGCTTATTAGACGAAAGGCCAGTGTTCGAATCCCCGATTAGACATCAAAACTAAATACGAAAAAATATTTCTTCAGCGACTTCCTCTCAGCAGATTTCTGTCAAAAACTCTGAGTGTAAAATAAAATTTCCATGAAAAGTTTCTCAAAAAAACCTCTCGTTAGAAATCGACTTTGAACTGTAGATACCGCCACTCATGTATAAAACTAACACACACAACATAAGTGGTTCGAAAAACTAGTTTGTAATCCTGACTGAAGGGTTGTAATGGCCAATTATGTATGTATATATGTATGTATTCCAACGCTTAAATAGGAATTAAGATTTTGATTTATTGCATAAAATCTACTTGCATTGCTTAATTGGTCATTACAATAGTTTTAGTCAGGATTACAATCTAGCCTCTCTCACCACCTATGTTGTGTGTGTTAATTTTACCCCCAAGGGGTGGGCCAACAGCTTAAAGTCGACTCCCAACTATAGAATTGTGCGATTCCTTTTAATTTCATTTACTCTCACAGTTTTTACCAGAAGACTACTTAGAGGAAGTTATCAAAAAGAATGCCTACCTAATTGGTCCTACCTTCAGCCAGGATTACAATCTATGTTCTTGAACCATCTATGTTGTGTGTGTTTTTTAACCATGACTGGGTGCAATGTACAGTTCAACGTCGACTTCGAACGCCAATTTTCAAGATACTTTTCATGACAAGAGTTTTTGACAGAAATTAGTTGAAAGGAAGTCATCAAAAAGAATGCTTACCTAATTGGTTACTACAACCCTTAAGCTAGGGTTAACTATGCTTCTTACACCACCCATGTTGTGACTTCCCTGGAGATGAAATTTGATCGCTGATAAGATTTGGAAAAGATCCCAGACGGACAATTGCAGTTTAAATTGCGACGAGGAGGAGTTGGAAACTATCGAGGCTGAGGTTGAGTATCCTTGGCAGGGACTTCTTCCAGAGTTTGAATTCTTTGTCGAGGACCGATTTAAGATCTTCATAGATTTATTAAATGTTGAGAGAGATTGCGAAGTGGGTTCCTAGTGTAGTCGTGCTCTCTTGTGTGTTTGTGTCTGTCTCCCTTTACTACTACCTCTCCTATCTCCTCTGCGAGTACTGTACCTGTCTTAATGGCAAGTACATGTCCTCTAACCTATACCTAACCTCTTGCAGATTTTATTTTCCCTCAGAGTGTTTGACCGAAATCTGCTGAGAGCAAGACGGGAAAGATTTTTTTCATATTTCGTTTAGCTCGAGATGTCGGAGCTAGGTAGACATCCCTAGCCAATAACTACCTACTAGGCTACGGCGATTCACAGTGATTCTACAGTGTCTGTAATCAAAGCATTCACTGCACAAAATTAATACAAGTCTTCTGTTGAAATATCATAAACAATACAGACGTGAGACATCGGGGAGGGGGAACCTCCTTCATAAATAAATTGCCTGAAGGAAGGACTCGTTTGATCATATGTAAGGAATACACCACGAATGGCAATTGAATGCAATTCACAAGGCAGTAGACAAGTTGGAAACCAGCTAACATCTGAAAAGTAGGCATTAGGCACTAGAACTTGGACATATTAGAAGATGCTGCTTTTAGACTGAAGTGCTGATAGCAGCATAGATTTTTTGGGAAAAATTTTGCTGTGATTTCAGATTGATTTCACACTGGAACTAAAGGCATAAACATACGTGTATACATACATATATCGTATATCTCCTGCACCACTGGACAGTAATTTATTCATTTGAATCAGAATCCGCTTTCCAGAAATGAAAACAAATTTGAAAAGTTTTAATTTAAGCCAAACACTATGAAATCGAAAGTCTTTCTTTCAAATTGTATGCATTTTAAGGATGTGCATATACTAGTCGAAAACAATAACAATAAATTTCTAATTTAAAGTATTTTTTTTAATTTAATTCATGGCTTGTTTTGTCAATTTCATTGCAGATGGAATAGGCAGTTTAAAATTGCTTTAATTTATTAGAAGCAAGGAAGGAACAATTTATTTGAATTTATAATCCCATTGAGACATCACTCGTGTTTTTGTTTGTGTTTTTTTCTATTTTAATTTTTCTTCTTCTTCTTCTACATTTCTCAAGTGTTACATTATAATTTGTCAGAGTTTCAAATAGGAAAAAAAAAGCACAAAGAAGTGCAGAGCCAAACTGAAAAGGAAAATATTAGCTCGTCTAACTTTTACTTTGTTGAACATTCAACATAAACTTGAAGTGTTATTTAAACAAAATATTGCAATAATAAAAAAAAAAAAACAAGAGACAACAACAACAACAACAAAAAAGAATGGAGGGAAAACTGTAGAAGAAGAACTGAAATGAAACTGTGTTCAAACAGTAATGCTAGCATCATGATAGGGAGATACTACTAGGAATGGATATGAGAGGATAGATATGAGAAAGCATATCTGCAAGTGAATGTGGATAATGACAAACGGCTAAATACGTTGCAGTTTGTGATGAGCTTTGTATAGGGATCCTTCAATTATTTCTTTTTATTCGTACACTGAAATGAAAATATGACTTCAAGACCACCTTAACATCAGTCTAAGCATCATAAACATCAGCAGCGTCATCATTATTTTAATTATTATTATTGTCATTAGTATCTACAGTATTATCATTATCATTATCATAATCATTATTATTGTTGTTTTATTCTTCATTGGCAGCAGCAGCAACAGCAGAAGCGGCAACATTATTTAACATCACAGCACATCACTGCTGCTGCTAACATCATGTAATTAAAAAAGTGCACTCTTTTTGTAAAACGAATCACATCATCATCACCATAACCATTATCGCTGCTCATGCACAGACGGATTGCTGGGAGTCAAGAGTACCGCCAGCCAGTACCAGGCTAGCTGACTGATGGCTGATGGCTGATGGCTGATGGGCAAAAATATTCTTTCTTTGCAACATTTCGTAGAGAGAATATTAAATAATTCAAGACTTTTGAATAGTCGTCAACTCTGAATACTAAAATAGAACAGATCTTAGACACACACACACACACTACACACAGAGGGCATAAAATCATACCAAAAAAAAAGAGACAAAAAAGAAAGGAATTGTAGCTTGAAACGTATACAGCATTGGATTGCTTTTGTATGCCAAATATGATGAGAGCGTCCGTCATATTCAACAACGCAAAGAATTGTTTTAAATTTACTCAAGGGGATTTAAACGACAAATGAGGATATAAAATATTTATTAACAGACTCTATAAGATGTTGTTGATGATGATGATGACGATTATGATGAGGATGCTGCCTGCAATTATTTCGCGTATGGCATCGTTTACAGTAAAAAAACAAAACAAAACAAAACAGAAAAAAATCCTCTAAACTTGATAACAATAACAACAAGTTGTTAAATTCTAACTAAAAACGTTGTTTAGTTTTATAGGCTTCGTTCGGTATCTTGTGCTTTTCATTATCACAAGTCTTCAGGAGATAAACTTGTCATACGTAAAATTCTTTCAGTCATAATGATCACATTATCTGCGAACCTTAGCAAAAGATGAAATAATTAAATAATTATTTTCAACGAAATCCCATACCCTATCCCCTCACCCCCCCCTCCTCCCATTCAAGGCCTTTTGAAATCAAAAAAAAAAAAAAAGAAAAATAGGAAATGAACAAAACAAAACAGGATATCATATCGAAACGTATATGGCAATAGGCTTGACGTTTTTCTTCATGCAATATCAGCAACAGCAACATATTGAGGCGCTATAAAGCCAAACAGGCAAATGAACATATTTTCATACCCATTTTGGTCAAGTGTTTTACAAGCCAGTTCCATAGATCTGTGATTTTCTGCGTAATTTTATTTGCTGCTGATTTATGTAAATGCATTGGTTGATATGCATTAACTAGTTGGGTTACCAATTTTAATGAGACCACATGCAGATATCCATCTTATTTGCCATTGAAATGCCATACTCGTTGTAGAAACATAACAAGTAAGTATGCAACTTACAGGTGGCCAAGACCAATTACATGGCAAACTACATAATCAAGCAGGCATATTTTGAATTAATTTGACATTTTGCATGAGACCATAGAGCGCTGCAGTAATTAAGAGTTCAGAAAATTTCTCTTGAGTTCTTTGTAATTGATTTCATTTGTTTTGTAACTCAGGATTCAATGAATTCCGTTCATATTCAATTGGACTTCATTTGAGGTGCTTACTTTACTTTATGTAAGGAAGTTTTGTCTTTAAACTCATTCAAAAATATGAAGAGCGTACTGACTGTAGGCATAAGAATTTTATTTGCAGCCAATCAAAGCTTAATTCCAAGATTTAGTACAGTGAACAGAGATGACAGAACACTGTTTTATATTCTTTAAGTTCCATCGTAAGTCATCATTCTGAAAATACATACATACATACATAATTGGCTATTACAACCCTTCAGTCAGGATTACGGCCTAGCTTCTCACACCACTTATGTTGTGTGTGCTAATTTTATACATGAGTGGCGGAACCTACAGTTTAAAGTCGACTCCGAACGACAGATGTTTTTGAGAAACTTTTCATGGCAATTTTATTTTTTCTCTCAGAGTTTTTGCCGGAAATCTGCTGAGAGGAAGTCGCCGAAGAAATATTTTTTTCATATTTTCGTTTTTGATGTCTGACCGGGGATTCGAACCCTGGCCTTTCGTCTTATAAGCCAACACACTACCTACTAGACTACGGCGACTTCCATCATTCTGAAAATATTTTCTCTTTATTCAGAGAATTGCGTACATTTCGATTGTGAATAAACTTGATACCCTGTTTCTGTAAGACGATTGGTTTCTGACGAATAATTGGTATGGAAAAATACTAAAATTTTTCAGTCTTCCGTTTGAAACCATTTGCCTTACAGAAACAGGACCTTAAGCCTATTATTGGTGGAGTTTCCTTACAAAATTTCTTTTCAATTGTTACCAAAATGTTTATCCCTTACTTATTTAATTGGCTACTACAACCCCTTAGTAAGGTTTACAACCTAGCTTTTCACACAACTCATGTTGTATTAACACAATTTTCTTCAAGAGTGATGGATGTCGACCCCAAACACAATATTTGAATAGCTTTTTCAAGACAATTATTCACTCTCATAGCTTTGCCAAATAACTGCTAAGACGAGGTCGCCGATTTTTTAGTTTCGATGTGCCACAGCTGAGGTTTGAACCCACGAGTTATCATCTAATAAGTCAACACTATACATATCTACTAGGCAGCAATTTTTTCTCTGTCATTAGTTAAACGAAGCGTTAGACAGACTGCCATATGGAATATCGATTTTATGGAGACAGTTCAACGATACATCTTGAAATTAGGTTTTGCTCCATTTTAGGTAATTTGGGGACCGAAACAAATCATGTTGCAGAAAAATTTGATGCAGAAAGTAAACCAGTTTTGAAAGATGAGCAATAATGCATTTTCCTGAAGTATATTTCGTTGTGAAACATAATTTCCACAATGCATTTGCCATAAACCATCGTCTTATCAGTTATTTGCTTCATTCATCACAGTTTCATGAATGAAGTTTCTTCATTTCTCTTCCTAATAGGTTTTTAATAGGTTTGGCAATATGAGGCAGAGTGTTGTCACGAAGTATTATTAGAAAGAATCCAATTCCCATGATTTTAAACCATTTCCATTGTATAGAATTGCTTGCAAATGGCTTGCCGAGTAGTCCTAAGGTTGAAGAAAGCTGTTCTGAAAATTTTATTGTGATTGGAATACTGCCTCTTAGAACCATGCTTTCAATTAAGAGTCTTGGAAGGGTTTTGAACTACCTTCATGTCAACGATTGCTAATATTAAAATGAATTTTGAAGCTGAGAGCTGTAGTATCCCTCTTTTTAAGACGAATGTATTCACGGAAATCTAATACACTGTGTGCCATGAGGTTTGGCGGGTTTTTAAAAGTATTTCACACAATATCAGAAGGCATGCTGAGACCCAAAGCTTTTACCAAAGTTAATTTCAAAAAACAAAATGGCTGAAGTATCAAAGTGATTTGTTTACCATAGGTACGCTATAAACTGGACTTATGACGTTTCGATAGCACATATTGCAAGAGCCACTTATTGACAAAAAACACGGGGTCTTATAACTCTAGAGTAATAATAAGAATGGCAGGGCATCAAATTTAAGTTAGATGAGCTTAGGAAGGAAGACTTCCTCATTGTAATAGTTTCACGCCTTTATCCAGAGTTCTCCCGAGAGTTCTTGCGTCCGAAGAATTTAATTGTCATTACAGCAGGTCTATTACTTATGATTTGATTTACAATTTGGAGAGACTCGCTTCGCTTGACTGAAGTGAATCGAAAGTAATTTTTAATTTGAAAATTAAAGACAACATGACTAAACATGGAAACATTTGCCCAGAGGCTTTTAAATTTATTTCCAAACTGTTTGTTATATCCACCTCTTAAATATAAAATCAGCATGCTAGCCGATAACTTAGTCATTCAAACTGCATTTCAATTCAAGTGGCTTGAATAGATTTGCAAATGATTTTCAATCGAATGCATGCCACAGAGAGATCGAAGTAATCGAAAAAGTAGTAGAAGAGGAGTTGGTTGGCATTTTTTTTCCCATATTAACGCGACTGTGGATTTCTATTTTTTTTCTCTCTGTTTTTTTCTGCATGTGGAATGCATATTTGAAGTGTGTATTAACGTTGTTGCTGCATATGATTATGATTTGCATATGATTTACTTAAAATATCCAACAAAAGCCAACCAAATCCATCAGACATACATACATACATACATACCTACACTTTACATGCGATTGTTTTTTTTTTTTTTTTTTGCCTTCTTGAGCAAATGGCTGGCTGGCTGGCTCATAGAAAACGCAATCCATTGCAGTTATTTGAACGTTTTGTATCAGTTTGACTTCTATTCAATTGAGCAGGCAGAATGCGTACGTATGTATGTATGTACAAATGTATGTAAAAATATCATGGTTATGTACATACATATTTAGTATGCAAAGTATAATCTTTACAAATGATTTCCTACATATTTGCAGGTTCGTTTGTATGTATGTAATGCATATTTATATTGTGTATATGCATAATATGCACTCAAACAATAGTGCATATTCTTCTTATGGCTGAATGAGTGTATGAGTGTGTCTGCTTAAGTATGTACTTGAAAAACGTAATTGCATTTTTAATGCATTTTATGATGCGATGCAATGCAATGCAATGCTATGTGATATGTGATGTAATATTGCAACATTTATTGTTTCAGTCAATATCATGCTTTTTCTGCTTCTGCTTCTTTTCTATTTTTTTGTTTCTTTTTCTGTTGTATTTCTACTTTTATATACTCATTATAGATTTCATATTGCCTTGAAGTGAATGACTCATCGAGACATTATCAAGGCAAAGTCAGCTAAACTTAGTATAACAGAAGCCCTTCTATTTTTTCTAACAAACTTTTGAGAAATTTTAAATACTTTGTTAACCAAGTTAAAATTACAGAATTTGTTTTTATTAGCTGTTGTTATTGGCTGTTGTTTTGATTTAGTTATGGTTTGGTATGATACATTGCAGTCGCTGACCCGGAACATAGCCTTCTATTCCATTCGAACAACGTGGCCGTGATGGCCTAGTCGCTAGATGTTAATGCGCTGCATAACATCCATGTCGTTGAGAAGCTCATACAGTTCATTATTGGATCAAGTGCGGAAATCATCGCCGAAACTTGCACTGGAACAAAGATCTTACGTAGAACTGGATATTAATGCGCTGCACAACGTCCATGTCTTTGAGAAGCTCGTACAGCTCATTATTGCATCGTATAAGCAAATCATCGTCAATCCACACTTGACCAAAGGTCTTAAGTAGAACTTTCCTCTTGAATACTCTCAAGGTTGCTTTATCGCTGTTTAATAGTATTCACGCTTTTGTGCTGTAAAGTAGCATGAGCAGGATGAGGGACTTGTAGAGTATTAGTTTTGTAATACGAGAGAGGTCTATTGATACCATAGCACCTGTTGGCAAGTATAATACTAATACAGAGTGACGTCAATATTGTTGGTAACGGCGGGGTCAAGATACCCAAATCATATAACTTCCCGGATAAAATATCAGATTTCTCTTTATAGTTTCCAATAAGCAAAACGGGTTGTATGTACACGATTTTAAAGCTCGATCAGTACAGACAGCTGCATATATTTCAAGGACTATTATAGAACAAAATTTTCCGCAAAGCCAAGATATAAAAAAATTTTCATCTTTAATTGACATGGATTGGATGTCTAAACTGCCTTTCAGAATTATTTGTTATTTAAAATTTGAGCGTTGAAGTTATCGATGGTTCTGCTTCAATACTTGGTTTTAAATATGTCTTGTCATAGTTGTCCTAATCTAGTAGGTAGTGTGTTGGGTTATTAGACGTAAGGCCTCGGTTCAAACCCCAAGTCAGACATTTCCAAAAATACGAAATTTGAAAAAAATATTTCTTCGTCGAGGAAGTTCTTCCAACAAATCGTCGAGTGCATTGAACATATTACATCTAGGAAAAGTACAGAATTCAAGCATTACTCACGACTTAGTTTTGTTTTTGATCATGCGCAAGTAGTCTAAAGATAAATATCTTCAAGCCAATGCTCACTTTGTTTCTAGACAACAAAAGATGGCAACTCTGTCATCCTGGAACTTGCTACAGTACTTAATGCAACTGAAACAAACTTACTTAATTGGTCTCACACCCCTTATGTGTTAATTCATGAGTGGGCAAACCTACAGTTTGAAGTTAACTCCAAACGACAGATTTTTGAGACACTTTTCATGATAATTTTTTATTAGTTTTTGCCAGAAATCTGCTGAGAGGAAGCCGCCGAAGAAAAGTTTTTTCATATTTCGTTTTTGATGTCTGACCGGGGATTCGAACCCTGGTCTTTCGTCTAATAAGCCAACACACTACCTACTAGACTACGGCGACTATGTAAGTGCCGCAGCTCATGCATAAACAAATGTGGTCAAAATAATGATCATATTAATTAAAAATAGAATGTGTTCCGGAGCATACTCATTCCCAATGCAGGTTATTATAATTTAACCAACAGGCCAGTCCATGGACGTTTGTATTGGAGTTCAAATACAAGTTGGGTTCGTTATTTTTCCAGCAACGCTTCGTTTTGTTTTGTTTTCGTGAATTCTATCTAGAGTATCCTTTAAGCTTTGAATCTTTACTACAACTGCGCTTGTTTGTAAGAACATAGTGGGAAAAGAAATTTCCAGATCAGTGACTTGTCCAGATCCATAATGTTTGTAGTTTTTTATTTATTTTGTTGTACGTAATATGATCCTCAAATTTAGAATGTAATTTCGTTTATTGTCAATGGATTTATAAATCCCATGAATCCCAAACAAAAATTGTAACATTTGAATGAATTGACGTAATCCTGTCGGGATATACAAAGAAAATAAACCAGTTTTAAGGATTTTTTTTTTGAAATAAAAAAAATAATTACGATATGAAATTATTAAAAAAGAAAATAAAAAAGTAAACATTTGGATTGGAAATGGCATCTGTATTCGTGGAAAAACAGAAACAAAAAAAGAAAAAAAAACCGAATCAAAATCAGGTAAAATTTCCGTTAAAACAAAAATCATCCACAATTGAATTTATGAAATGAATTTGAAATAATTTTGATGGGAAAAACTAAAAAAAAAAATTCAATTTGAAATTCAATTTCAAAAAAATGGTGAAGGAAAAGGGTTAATAATTCGTATTTGTAAGTGAAGGGCATAAGATTTGAACATTTTCAAACGTTTAGTGAAATTGAAGCAGGAAAAGACGTGTCTACACGCAATTCAAAGAGTGTAATGCATACATACATACATACATACCTATATTCATACATCAAATAGGACGCGTATGCAAATTAATATTTTTCTAAAGGATGCTGTCTGTTGCTGTGGCTGTATTTTTCCATTCAACACTGGGATGATGACAAAATAGTTTTTTTTTTGTTTTTGTTTTTTGTATCTAGAAATTATAAAAAAAGAGCACAATTGTTCAAAAGGACTATTTTGAAAATAAATGTAAGACTATATAAAAGGGTTACAGAAATCACCTTTTGGTTGATAAAATTTTTGAATTTTTTTTCTTCTGTTCTTTATCCAAAAAGGATTTGTAAGGATATGACAACTGTTATGAATGAATGAATGTGTGAGTGAGTGAGTGACTCATTGAAATAATTATTTTTTTTTTAAGATAAGCTGCCTGCACTCTATCCAATTTTGTGACATTTTCAAAACGAAGAAATCCCAGAAATTGTTTTTGTTTTTGTCTTTATAAGGCAAAGTTCCCACGTTTATGGTTTCCTAAACTCAATTGTTTAAATATTCCATCGCTTGCTATTCCATCGATTGTTATTACTTCAAGAATACTTTTCTTTCTCTGCTCTAACTCACACGCTTTCTTTTCTTATGCTAATTATTTAATTGTGTTCCTATTCCATTATTCTTCTTTTCATTTTGAAAATTAAAATTTTTTTTTCATTTTCATCATTTACAATTTCTTTTCGAATCTTTTGTTATTTTGTTACTTTACAAAAAAAAAAAATAAATTTTAATGGAAACAGGTTCTTGAATTTGTTTTTGGAAATTGCTTTTAATTAGATTTGATTTATTCTTAAGCGATTTCTCAGCAAGCCAACAAGCAGCATGTCCCATTTGTTAATGAGACAAGTTCCATGCATAAACTGTAAAAAACTTTGTTCTCTCTAGGCATAGTTTGTAAGAGGCTTTTGAAATGCAAATGTTTTGAAACAAATGTAGCTTCGTTAAGAAGAGAAACTAAAATCGACTACGTTTTTAATTTTCTTTCGTTCTTTTAAGGTATACAGCGCCCCTCATTTTTTTCTATTCATTTTGATTCACTTCCATGAATCAAGCAATATGAGGGCGTTGAAGTCGCCTTAACCTAGTAGGTAGTGTGCTGGCTTATTAGACTTGAGGCCGTGGTTCGTACACCAGGTCAGACAACTTGAACAACACTAAATATGAACAAAAAAGGCGACTTCCTCTCAGCAGTCTTCAGCCAAAACCTCTGACATTAAATAAAATTGCCATGAAAAGTTTCTCAAAAATCTATCGCCGATTATAAGCTGTAGGTCTCGCAACTCATGCATAAAATTAACACAAACGACATCAGTGGTGTGAGAAATTAGATCATAATCCTGACCAAAGTATTGTAATCACCACCTATGTGTGTAAGTTGTTTACTTCCATGAATCAAGTTTTTCCTGCTAAGCAGGTGACAGGCCTACTGTATTTGCTTTGAGAGCGTCAAAGTCGCCTTAATCTTGTAGGTGGTGAAGCTGGCTTATTAGAAGTGAGGCCGTGGTTCAACCTCCAGGTCAGACAACTCGAACAAAAAGAAATACGAATGAAAAAAAGGCGACTTCCTCTCAGCAGTCTTCAGCCAAAACCTCTGACATTAAATAAAATTGCCATGAAAAGTTTCTCAAAAATCTATCGCCGATTATAAGCTGTAGGTCTCGCAACTCATGCATAAAATTAACACAAATGACATCAGTGGTGTGAGAAATTAGATCACAATCCTGATCAAAGTATTGTAATGACCACTTATGTGTGTAAGTTGTTTTACTTCCATGAATCAAGATTTTCCTGCTAAGCAGGTGATTGGTCGCCTTAATCTTGTAGCTAGTGAATGGCTTATTAGAAGTGAGGCCGTAGTTCACACCCCAGCTCAGACAACCCGAACAAAATCGAAATATGAATAAAAAAACAGCTGCTTCGTCTCAGTAGTCTTCTTCTAAAAACTCTGAGAGTAAATGAAATTGCCATGAAAAGTTTCTTAAAAATCTATCGTGCAGATCGACTTTAAATAATTGGTTGCGCCACTCATGTATAAAAGTAACACATACAGAACATGGTTGGTGTGAGAAGCTAGGTCGTCAGCCCTTTTAAAACATTGTAATATCCAAGTAAGTAAGTAATATGAGGGTCAGCATCTATAGTTAGTGAGATGCAACTGTGGACTAGACTGTGGGCATAGTTTACTTCCATGAATCAAGTTTTTCCTGCTAAGCAGGTGACAGGCCTACTGTATTTGCTTTGAGAGCGTCAAAGTCGCCTTAATCTTGTAGGTGGTGAAGCTGGCTTATTAGAAGTGAGGCCGTGGTTCAACCTCCAGGTCAGACAACTCGAACAAAAAGAAATACGAATGAAAAAAAGGCGACTTCCTCTCAGCAGTCTTCAGCCAAAACCTCTGACATTAAATAAAATTGCCATGAAAAGTTTCTCAAAAATCTATCGCCGATTATAAGCTGTAGGTCTCGCAACTCATGCATAAAATTAACACAAATGACATCAGTGGTGTGAGAAATTAGATCACAATCCTGATCAAAGTATTGTAATGACCACTTATGTGTGTAAGTTGTTTTACTTCCATGAATCAAGATTTTCCTGCTAAGCAGGTGATTGGTCGCCTTAATCTTGTAGCTAGTGAAGTGGCTTATTAGAAGTGAGGCCGTAGTTCACACCCCAGCTCAGACAACCCGAACAAAATCGAAATATGAATAAAAAAACAGCTGCTTCGTCTCAGTAGTCTTCTTCTAAAAACTCTGAGAGTAAATGAAATTGCATGAAAAGTTTCTTAAAAATCTATCGTGCAGATCGACTTTAAATAATTGGTTGCGCCACTCATGTATAAAAGTAACACATACAGAACATGGTTGGTGTGAGAAGCTAGGTCGTCAGCCCTTTTAAAACATTGTAATATCCAAGTAAGTAAGTAATTGAGGGTCAGCATCTATATTAGTGAGATGCAACTGTGGACTAGACTGTGGGCATAATGGGGATGAGAGTGACTCTGCTTGACCATTCTGTGACGTTAGCTATAGATTTGTAGACCCTCTTGTGTTATCAGTTGTCAGGAGGAAAACTATGATGAACACTTTGAAGTCCTCTCCCGGTTTTAGAACTGAATGTTTACTTCCATGAATCAAGTTTTTCCTCTACTAAGCAAGGTGACAGGCCTACTGTATTTGCTTTGAGAGCAGTCAAAGTCGCCTTAATCTTGTAGGTGGTGAAGCTGGCTTATAGAAGTGAGGCGTGGTTCAACCTCCAGGTCAGACAACTCGAACAAAAAGAAATACGAATGAAAAAAAGGCGACTCCTCTCAGCAGTCTTCAGCCAAAACCTCTGACATTAAATAAAATTGCCATGAAAAGTTTTCTCCAAAAATCTATCGCCGATTATAAGCTGTAGGTCTCGCAATTTCTCAGCATAAAATTAACACAAATGACATCCAGTGGTGTGAGAAATTAGATCACAATCCTGATCAAAGTATTGTAATGACCACTTATGTGTGTTAAGTTGTTTTACTTCCATGAATCAAGATTTTCCTGCTAAGCAGGTGAATTGGTCGCCTTAATCTTGTAGCTAGCTGAATGGCTTATTAGAAGTGAGGCCGTAGTTCACACCCCAGCTCAGACAACCCGAACAAAATCGAAATATGAATAAAAAAACAGCTGCTTCGTCTCAGTAGTCTTCTTCTAAAAACTCTGAGAGTAAAATGAAATTGCATGAAAAGTTTCTTAAAAATCTATCGTGCAGATCGACTTTAAATAATTGGTTGCGCCACTCATGTATAAAAGTAACACATACAGAACATGGTTGGTGTGAGAAGCTAGGTCGTCAGCCCTTTTAAAACATTGTAATATCCAAGTAAGTAAGTAATATGAGGGTCAGCATCTATAGTTAGTGAGATGCAACTGTGGACTAGACTGTGGGCATAATGGGGATGAGAGTGACTCTGCTTGACCATTCTGTGACGTTAGCTATAGATTTGTAGACCCTCTCTGTGTTATCAGTTGTCAGGAGGAAAACTATGATGAACACTTTGAAGTCCTCTCCCGGTTTTAGAACTGAATAGCTCCTGATAATGCTCAAATTATTTGATCATAATAAAAACCGATTGCTTTGCATGCTTCAGCGAATGTAAGCCTGGGAATAAGCTTGGCTTGGGTATTGATATGTATATTGCGAAGTAATCAAACAAATGATAACTGTTACAGTGTTTGTTGAGAACTGAATCATTTATGAACGTCCTGGAGAAATGGCATATAGCAATAGAGTTTAATCATCTGCTGCAAGATTAAAACCGAGATCTCTGTATTCTATGCATTATAGCAAGAGAACTGAAGCTTTCTATGAGATTATAACTGAGGACTGTCCAGTTGAATAAGAAGCAGAAAAGAACTTGGGGAATTTTAAAATCCGAACTCTGTAAGAGAAGTCTGAATGCGGAATTCCACACAAACTAGTGCCTAATTTTAGGAGAGTAATGAAGAGTCTAATCGCATAATGCCAGACCTTACAGGTCTACAGCATTTTACTTGAACCGTTTGGTGTTTGGTTATTAGGTTTCTATGTCTGCAACTTATATTCGGCAACTGCTGGAAAATTTTGTAGATTTTAAATTCGCAAAAACCGAGTGTCCCAGTTCGATTTTGTTTTAATGCAGAAAGAGCGGCACAATGGAATTACTTTCAAAATGAATGGGAACTACTTACTTACAACCTGGATTTAGTTAGGATTACAACCTGTCTTCTCACATCGCCCATGGTATGGCAGATTTTTGAGAACCTTTTCCTGGCAATTATATTTTATTCCCAGAGTTTTTGCCAGAAGACTGAAGTCGCCGAAAGAAAATTTTTTTTTCAAATTTCGTTTTGTTCGAGATGTTTGAGCCTGGGATTAAGCCAGGGGCTCCTGTCAAATAAGCCAAGACACTACCAATTAGAAGATGGCAATATCAAAGAGATGTATTTACCAAGGCTAAATAAATAATCTATCGATAACATAGAGAAATTTTGATCAGTTGTTGTGTGTGTATACAGTATACTCATGACCACTTGAAAGCCAATGGTAAGCGTGGTAACAGGAGTATTATTGAAAAAACTTCTTCTAAAATCAACAATAAAATTGCAAACCATCATTAAGGTTGTTAATTAAAAGTTTTCAAATTAAAAATAAAAATACTTTGATTTGACTAGTCGCTTTTGTCTTTATGATCAAAAAAAAAAGTAAAATAAAGAACGTGGTACGAGAAGAAAACGATAATAATAATCAATCAATGATTTTCAACGATAAAGTTTCATTCGGAATTCACATACCAATTTCTGCATTTAACAATGAATGGTCCATCCATCCATATGTATGTATGTATGTGTGCTTCTTGTATTGTGTTAAAAAGGAGGTGAGAGAACATTTTTTTTCTCTTCAATTCATTGCGAACAAGGCAAAAGCAAAAGTTTTGCTCAATCAATAATTTACTTGGTTTTTTTTCTTTGATTTTGTAGTGCTTATTTGAGAAATATTTTTCTGATTCACATTGGAGAGAAAAAAAATGAAAAGAAGAAAAAAAGAAATTGAAAATCTTGTTGGCAAATCATTCACATGTCAGTTCGTGTAGTGTCTGTGTCTTGTTTAAAAGATTTAAGAAATAAATGACAAATAAAAATTGAAAAAAATATTCTAAGTAAACGATAATAACCAACAGCCCTCTACCACACCATCCCCCCCCCCGTTCAAGCATTAAAAGTATACCCTTACGATAGTCTTCATGCTTCGTTGTCGTTGACTTGTACTCCAACGTTCGTTCGTTGTTAATGTAATTTCCAATAAAAAACATTTTGTTACTTATTTATCTTAATTAAAATAAATTTACATTTTTCTAATTTAACACAAATGCACACACACACACACACAGACATCCATTTATATATATGTATACATACTGTAGCATTGTAAGGATACTTTTCTTACTAGCTTTTGCATTTGTTTGTAGTTGTGTTTGAAGTGATGGGGCGCATTAGTTTGCTTTTCCACAAAGAAGGACATGTCAGCCACTTGGAGTTTAACGCCACATTAAAAGCCCCGTGTAGCGGGGCGTACGGGAGGTTAAGAGGTCGCTGAGGTTTGTTCATCATTCGCTTTACGTCGAGCTGGCTCTCTCTCTACTAAAAGGACATAATTTTTAAACATGGAATTGGAAAATAAATAGAAATTAAAAATAAAAACAAAATGACAATCAAAGTGAGCGTAACAGAGGAAAACAAAGAAACAAAACAAAAAAAAAAAAAGAGAAAAGAGAGAGAAAAGCAAAAAAAAGGAAAGCGAATCACATTTCTTTTTAGCCATGGCTTGTTTAGTTTGAGTAGATCTCATTAGCAATTCGAAGCAGTAGAAGAACACACAGAACCAGAGAAGGAGAGAAAGAAAGAGAGAGAGAGAGAGAGAACTTTTTCATTTAAAGTTTTTTCGTTTCTTTAGATTTTTTTTCTTTTAATTTTTTCCTTCCACAGGAATAATGCATAAAAGTCACGAAAATGCGCAAAAAAAAAATTGAAAAAAAAATTTGAAATAAAATTAAACAAAACAGGACAAGACAGTTACAATTGAATCTGGTATTCCGACTGCGAATGGTCCTACTTTTTTTGTTGTATATTGGTAAGATAGGTTAAGGGTCAAGTTACAGGTCCTATACAAAGTAAGGTGGCTACATGATGGCTTGAGTGTATGACAATAGGCATGAGACCCTTTGTTGATTTTCTCTCATTCAACCTACCTAGCTAGACCCATTTAATTCTACGTCTATTTCAAAGCATTCTTGATGATTGAAGTATTTCGACCATAAAAAAAATTGTTTTACAAAGAAAATTATGTGCCCAGATTTTTTCGTGCGCACTCCTTAAATGTTTTTTCCGTCCAATTTAAGGTTAAAGTTCGTTATGATATCCTGGGAGCCAATCGAAGTTAAAAACAGTTTCCAATCAAATATGAATAAAGTTCAGACTTTATATTCGGGTTTAGGACTCTTTTTTTTGGAGGTGCTACAAATTGTAGCACAAACCCAATATACTGCCACAATCTACAGTGGCACAGGGTATGAAATTAACAACGGAAAAAAAGACTGAAGAGAATATTTTATTGAAAGCCGATGAGAGCAAATAATGAAACAGAAATTGTTTTTAAGTCACAAGACAAGGAAATTTTAAGAAAATCCCTATAAATTGGAAAGAAAATCGTGTACACGAATATTTTTATTAGAATTAAAAAAGAAAATAAAAACAAGAAATTGGAAGAAATTATAAAAAATAATAAAAATAAACAAAATACACTGACAGATATTACTAGGAGAAATGTAAGGAAAAAGGAAAACTGCTAAAATCAATCCTTAGAAGATTGTTGTAGCATAGTGAGTATGAAAGGTTAAGTTTGAACTGACATCAAACCAATCGACATGTTGCCTGTTGTTTTACATGTGGACATCAAGGTTATTGACATCTGTTGGTCTATAAACATGGGAGTAAAAAAGGGACAATTTCTTCGTTCCTAGGACGTCCCCTTCTGATGGATTATTCTCGCCAGATTCATCGACTAGATTTGTGGGACCCGAGCGATAATATGGTATCCAAAGGAAATAATCATGTTTTGCATTGAAAACAGTTCCCTAGTCTAGACCAATGCTATAGAACCCATGGAGCTACATGGGCAAGGTCATTAGAAGGAAAGTCACATTATGCTGCTGCCAGAAAGATTATCTTTCTAACCTTAAGCAGAGAGGAACAGAAGACTTTAGATTTCAGACTTACTTACTTACTTCATTGGCCATTAATAACCCGGATTTTGGCCTGCTTTATAACATTCTTCCAGGCTACTCTGCTTCTTGCGAGCCTAAATATGTTGGTCACACCAATCGATAACAGAGCTTTCTCACTCTATTCCTTCTAACGCAGATAGACTTCTGCCAATTCCTGAATCAAATGGCCGAGTCAGAGCAGCTACAGGATATCGAGATGCTTATTGTAGATAAGATGCGGAAATCATCGCCAACTCGCACTGGACCGAAGATCTTATGTAGAAATTTTCTCTCGAATACTTTCAAGGGTGCTACATCGGTAGTGAATAGCGCCCAGCCATTTGTGCCATAAAGAAGCACATGCAGGTTGAGCGACTTGTAGAGTATAAGAGGTTTCTGCTACTCAATTGCGTATTGAGATCATAATACAACTGTTGGCAATAAATACATTACAACCTTTCAATCAGTATTACGATCATTCGGCTTTCCGAATGAATGCTATACGGTGCCATTCAGTTCTGAAACCAGCTTATAACACAGAGAGAATCTACAAATCTATAGCTAACGTCACAGAAAGGTCAAGCAGAGCTACTCTCATCCCCATCGTGCCCGCAGTCTAGTCCACAGTTGCTTCTCACTAACTATAGACGCTGTCCCCCACATTACTTACCTACTTGATTATTACAATGTTTTAGAAGAGCTAACGACTTAGCTTCTCACACCAACCATGTTGTGGGTGTTACTTTTATACATGAGTGACGCAAGCACTCCGACTCCGAAAGACAGATTTTTGAGAAACTTTTCATTGCAATTTCATTTTACGCTCAGAGTTTTTGCCAGAAATCTGCTGAGAGGAAGTCGCCGAAGAAATATTTTTTTCATATTTCGTTTTTGATGTCTAACCTGGGGTTTGAACCGTGGTCTTATGTCTAATAAGACAGCACATTTCTTACTAGACTACGGCGACAAGAAATATCCTGCGTCTTATCTCCAGACGGTGAACATTGAAAGTATAGTTATGGGACTTGATTCGATGTTCAGTATGCCACAACATATACTTCGTTTTGCCCTCATTTACTTATGTGGACTGTAGGAATAGTTACTCATCTGTCATTATGGACGTACGGAATTGCAAAACGCTGAAGTGCTTCTTTCCGAACTCATCATATTTTTGACATTCAAAAAATTCAAAACTTTTCCAACATAATGTCGCATCTCACAACTTTTTTTCCCAGTGTATGGTTATTGTTCGTTAATAAGAAAAGAAAATTAAACCAATACGACGAAACCATAAATAAATACATGCAAATACCATACACTGACACAAGTCAAAGTAATAGAATATTTTTTGTTGTTGTTGCTTTTTTTTCCCTTAAA
>QOCX01000092.1:297170-327106 GCA_005959815.1 Sarcophaga bullata
TCATGAAGAAGAAATTGAAACGAAAAAGAAAAATTATACACGAGCAGAGGACCTTAAATCAGGACTGGCTGGCTACACAAAAGGCAGGAGTGAAAGAAAAAAAAAATCCAGTAGCGCTACAAGAGTAAAAAGTCCATTTAAAAAACAGAATGTAACGAAAACAACATGGTTGCTAACGACATAGCATGGAAGCAACAATGAAAGCAAAAGGACGAATTGAAAACAAATTGAAAAAAAAAAAAGAAAACAAGAAAGAAATTACAAGGACCAGAGCATAAAAATTATTATATTTTAGTTACAAATACATGCACAACATTTACAATATAAAAAATACAATGAAAAAAAAAAAAAATAAAAAAATATGTATGCGTGTATACCGTTCGTATATAAACAAATACAAGTGCATGAGAAAGAGAGAGAGGGAGATAGAGAGAGAGAGAGTATTCCGATACGGGATATGCAAAATAATAATAAACACACACATACATACATACATACTAACATAAATGCAGTATGGTATAGAAGCACAGACAGATTTACATAGTGTGGTAGCAAAAAGCCAGGGATTCCATAATTGTTTTGGAAAGGAATTGTTTCGATGGGACATGTGCCATAATTTGACACTTTTTTTGTACATTTTGAGTGTGATATAAAGGCGATAATTTGACGAACTTTAGTTTTCAAATGCTCAAACGTTAGGGGTGTCTATACACAATGAAAGGATCATTGACATAGCCACACAAAATGGGGTAACGGCGTTAAATCGTTTGATCTTGTTGACCAATTGAAGTCGGTAAAACAAGAAATTATTCTTTCTGGATAATTCTCATGGAATGAAGTCAAAATCTTTCTTTTTTAAATCACGTATCATTCAATTCATAATCTTTAATTGTGGATCAAAAAAGGTCATTTTCTCAAACGGCCAAAGCACTGTGAATGGATGGACTGGTTCTGTGAAAAAATACGGCCCTATATGCGTAATGATGCGAAACAAAGCAAAAATGATGCCAAAATCATTTGTATTGCACATGGCACCGTTGTTTGTTAAACCACGTCCTATTCATAATTAATTGCGGAACAAAAAAAGGAGTCTCAAACGGTCCAAGCGCTGTGAATTAATGATAATGGTTCTTTGAGAAATACCGCCTAATATCACCTCTCCAGACTGTAATGCGTAACAGAAAATATTTGTGGGTGTCCATATGTCCCTTAAGCTGCAATTTTTCTAGTTCGAGTGAGAAAATGGCCTTATCGTCGTTGAAGAAAATTTTGTTTGAAAGTCAGCATTGAAAAACTGTGTTTAACACCCAATCAGCAATATTACGGCGTTGTTAATGGTCAGACGACTTTGCATTAGTTGAACTTTACATGGACGAAGGTGACTTAATGAGGCATAAAATAATTCTGGAAAGTTGGCGTACTCTAGTAGGAAGTTGTGTTGGTTTATTCTACGTAAGGCGGTGGTTCAAATCCCAGGTCAGACATCGCCAACAAAACGAAAATATGAAAAAATATTTCTCCGGCGAATTCCTCTCAGAAAATTTCTGACAAAATTTTGAGTGTAAAGGAAATTGCCATGAAAAGTTTCTCAAAAGTCTGTAGTTCACAGTCGAATTTAAACTGTAGGTCCCGCCAATTATGGATAACATTAAAACACACAACATAAGTGGTGTGAAAAGCTAGGTCGTAATCCTGATTGAAGGATTGTAATGATCAATTATGTATGCATGTAAAATAAAATCTGTCTCTATCTGTAAAGCTTTCTCTTGCCAATCTTGACAATTCCTTGCACAAAAGATCACTTATGAGGCTGGTAATGCCCGATATATGGCCACGTTTGAATTGTTATACGATATACATACGTTTGTGTTGCAGTTTGGCTAACACTGTCCTAAATATGAGCCTACAAATTCGAACAGTATGAGGGTGTTTACATTTTGCATAGAACGAACGATTTCAATTTCTTTTTTTTTTCTTCTCTTATAATTTTTATATTTTTATGTACTATTTATGTACATAAAAATGTACATAAATATTCTATACATATAGTATATTTAAATGAGAGTGAGTCAGTCATAAGTATAATGGCAAAGTAGAAATAAAACAGAAAAAAATTTTTTATAAAAATGGGGAAAAAAATTGTATTCGTAAATGCAAAGAGGGAATATGCTGAGTAAGCAGCATAAATGTATAGCCAGTGCGGGGTACGTTGGTTTTCTTTTTTTTTAATTCTTTTGCTTTTGCCTGATTTCAAGCTTCATCTTTTTTTGTTTTTGTTTTAATGGGCAGGAGGTATGCCTGGTTTTTATATTCCCATTTTTTGCTTATATTGTTTGCTGGAAGCCCTCAGCGTCAATGGACCAAAATAATATGGGGTGTTGGTGTTGGTGATGATGGTAATGGTAATGGTGGTTGATTGTGAAATTAAGAATGAAAATAAAAAAGCGTACTCTTGTTTTGTGGGTTGCAGTTTTTTAAATGCGAAATACAAAATACGTTGCTTCGTTGTGCCGTGTTTCATACAAGACCAGCGTTTTTATTTTCATTTAAGTGGTCTTTCATTTCATATTTAGCAAAACCAGGGTTGGGAACAAACAAGTGGTGGGGTGGGGGTGGTATCGTCATCATCAACATCAACATCAACATCAACGTGGTCCTCATCATTTTGCCAACCAACTCATACCCCCGAACGTTTGGAAATCATGATGAACTTGATGACTGCTAATGGGACACAACGGTGCTGTTTGTAAAACTTATTGTTTGGGTGAGTAAAGTGAGTGAGTAAGAGTGAGTAAGAGTGAGTAGATACGAGTGAATGTGTATAAAGGTAATGTGGTGCAGGGTAGTAGGTGGCACTGGTGGTTGCTTTTCTGTCGTTTCATTGCTAGTACTGCTTGCCAACCTAGCAAGCTAGCAATCCTCGGTATCTCGTATCTACAATATAATGCAACTCTGGTTTCTAGCTGCCATTATGATTTTATAAAAGCCATTTCAGTTGGATTTTCTTTTTTTTTTTTTTGTCTTCTACTCAACTTTCTTTTTTTCCCATTTCTTTTCTCTCTCTCTCTCTCTCTCTCTGCGTTAATTCTTTCTTTTTTTTGTATTTTTCAACAAATCGTGAATTTTTATAAGCAGTTTTTTTTCTTCTATTATTATTATTGTTGTTGTTGTTATTATTTGTTAAATATTCCAGATACGTATGATTGTTAATAATATACAGTCGCCCAATAAAAACAGTGGATTACCTGACATATTTTAAATTCTTAACTGCAGTCTCGTTTTTAGTTCATGATGCCATTTTATTAGGCTTTCACTGTCACCGCGTCGAGCATGTAGCTGCGAGTCAATGCTGGAGATTGAAGCTTTTTTAAATGATTTTTTTTGTTTTGTTTTTTATTTCGATTTTTAGTATTTCATTAAGCATTTGTTGTTTTTTTTTTTTTTGATTGCATTAAAGTTATTGAAACGTAATAATAATGCAAAGTTGTATCCTTATAATTCTATTGTTTTCTATCTGCTCCATTCCATTCCAAAACCATTCATTCATTCATTCACTCATTCACTCTCTACCTACCATGTGCCATCCATCTGCTCATTAATTTAATGTTAAACTTTATACATGATTGTGTCTATCATTAGTGTAGAAAGAAAATAAAATCTCAACATAATTAAGTTTAACCTTTAAAAGGATCCATTTGTGAGATAAAATAAAATTCAAAGGAAGCGTTTGATGCACAAATGAATACATGATAAATGTAAAGCTCTTGATGACAGATCTTTGACGAACATATAATATGTATGTATGTACGACTAAAAATTACAGTTGAATCCACAATTCATTTGACATAAAATGTTAAAAAAGTTTTTGGTTCTCATATTGCAGAAGCCACTCATAAGCAATTTTAAATCGTAGTTTTCTTTCCGGTCAAAACGAAGTATGATAAAATATTTCTTAGGCGACTTCCTCTCAGCAGATTTCTAGCAAAAGCTCTGAGACTAAAAATAAAATTGCCATGAAAAGTTTCACAAAAAATTTGTCGTTCGGAGTCGACTTTAAACTGTAGGTCCCAACACTCATGTATAAAATTAACACACACACAACACAAGTGGTATGAGAAACTAGGTCGTAATCCTGACTGAAGAGTTATAATGCTAATTATGTATGTATGTATGAAGTTTTCATTCCAGTAATATTAATGTCAGAGATGCAACATATTTGGAAGTCCTGCAGTTGATTATACAATGGAAATAGTCGGGTCCATTCATCATATCAGTACCAGTTCGATTTTACTGGCTCTTAATATGACACAAAACATGTTAGACAAAGAGGTTTGATGTATGAATTAAGGTTTGATGTATGAATTAAGGCACAACAGCCTCATTGAATACATTTTCACATGACAGTCGTTGCGAAAATTTTGTTACATTGGCGTTCAGTTAAGATCTTTTCCTGATGTTTGAAACGAGCTTTCTTGAGCTAAATGTGAGACGTTTTGATCGACAACATCTTGCTATTTTTTAATTCAGCATAGGACTTCGGGGTTTATTTAAGCGAAATGCTAATTCAATTGCCTTTTGCTAGCCCCTAGGCAATTTAAATTTAAGCCATTAAGAAATTTCCATAGAAACTAAAATAATGATAAGCTTAATATGCAAGGCTCTAAGTTTAAAGCGGATGTATTACAACTTTCAATACAAGCTTCTTCAGTTGTTGTTGGATCATGAAAGGTATGTCCGATTTGGGGTTGTCATAATAGAACACACAAAATCTTTTCTGTTGTCTCATTCGAATTCCCTGGTTTAACATCATGAATGGCGAAAAGTGAAATCGCTAAGTCGAGTAGACAATGTGTTGGATTATTGACATGAGACCGTGGTTCAAACCCCAGTCAAGACATTTCGAATAAAATGAAATACAAAAACATATTTTCTACGATTACCTCCCAGCAATTTTGGCAAAATCTCTGAGAACAAATAAAAATTGTCATGACATTAGCTCGGACTTACAGCTCTCGGATAAAGTCAATACACACAACATGTTTGGTGTGAGAAGCTAGATCGTAATTCTGACTGAAGTGTTGTAATGATCAATGGAGTAATAAAGGATTGAATCAATCGTTTGACTAGATAGCTGGATCTCCCGAATGAACCGTCCTTGTGTCAATCCTTGCTTGACCTCCAACTTCAGAGCATCACATTTCTTCATTCACGATATTTACACACATTATGGTATCGTCTCAAGTGTTTAACATTAATATCACCACAGACGAATCTAACGACAATTCTCAAAAGATCTTAGCCCCACAGAACACTCTATTAAAATGGCGAATTTGGCGAGTTGTTATCAAATCAAGTCTTCATTACAGTTCTCCACTTAAATAATATTCGAATTGATAAAATTAATTGCAGCAAGTATTGTGTCCTTTTCGGGTATCCTAATAAATCCTAAATTCCTTTATTTACTCTTTAAGGGTTAATTCGTGGCATTACTTTTTTCTAATATTTTTATTGCAGTTGTTATTGTTGTTGTTGTTGTTGTAAAAAAAATTATAAATTCTATTATTATTGCATTTGGAGTGAATCTGATAAACAGGGAACAACAAACGTTTTCATAAATACTTGTAATGGATGGCTTAAGTTCTGTAATGCACTCGAAACGCAAAATCGCAAAAATTAAAAAAAAACGAAAAAAACATAAAAAATTAAATAGAAATTGTAAACGTAATGATATTTTTAATACATGACTGGATTATTGAATTGAAGAAAAACAGAATTAGAAAAATATATAATGATGGAGAGGTTTATTTCTATTTTTAGTTGCAATTTTTTAATTAACCTCTAAGCGATTAATTGCGTCTCTAGTTGTGGGTAGACATTCTATCAGCAATATTTTATTAATGATCGCATTAATGAATCGCATTAAATTTGCATTAAATGCATTAAAAAATATAAAAAAAAGAAATAAGAAATAAAATGTTTATATGTAGCGAGTACAGATTACATTGTAAGCATTTAAATAAAGTTACGAGGTTCTGGTAATGGGCTCTGAAAAGGGAGGATAATAGGGTTGAGGTGTTTTTGAAAATATACGTCAATTTGTATTAGAATTTAATATGAACGCTATTGATACTTTTTCCGATGAAATATATTTTTAGGAATAGTCGCTGTAGTCTAGAAGGTAGTGTGCTGGCTTATTATACGTGAGGCCGTCATCCAACGCTTAGCCCAGACATCTCGAATAAGACGAAAATGAAAAAATATTTCCGCGGCGAGTAAATAAAAAAATTGCCATGATAAACGTCTCAAAAATCAATTGTTCAGGTTCTACTTTAAACTGTAGATTCGGCCATTCATGGATAAAATTAACACACACAACATGGATGATATGCGGAGATAAGTTGTAAGCCTGACTAAAGAGTGCCGAATTGAGTAAGTAAGTAAGCTTCATCAAGATCACCTGATGAAAAATCCGGTCTATAATAATGTTTAGCTTTTTAATTTACGTTTTCGGCCTTAACCTGAAGTCAAATTTTGATAACATTTATACATATTTGGTCATTACAACCCTTTAGTCAGGATTACAACCTAGCCTCTCAAACCGCTTATGTTGTGCGCGTCAATTTTATACATGAGTGGTAGGACCTATAGTTTAAAGTCGACTCCGAACGACAGAATTTGAGAAATTTTCATGGTAATTTTATTTACTTTCAGAGTTTTAGCCAGAAATTTGCAGGAGGAAGTCGGTGAAGAAACATTTTGGCAAATTTCGTTTTGTTGGAGATATCTGACCTGAGGTTTGTATAGTGGCCTTACGTCTTAATAAGCCAACACACTGCCTACTAGACTACGGCGGCTACAGTTTTTGATAAGTACTCAAGTACACACAACACAAAACCCTTGAATAAATTTTTTAATGTAATCCCATGGCACTTTCTAAACCAGTGGTCGAATGATTAAGATAATCGATTTATTTTTTATTTGCTCGTTTGTCTGAAAACTGTATCTGCTTACATCAATGCAATGATCCTTCTCAAATCAAATAAAGGCAGTGCCATCCATACACATAGAACATATGCACAGTGAGTGTCAAAAGGAACTGTACACTAAGGATAAAATTGTAACATTCACCAAACTCAATTTTTTACCACTTAAGGAGAGTGCCCGAAAAAATTTGACAATATTTCGAAATTTTTTGTATTTTTTTGTGTCAGTTTTGTAAGGAGAGTGCCCGAAAAAATTTGCCAATATTTCGAACTTTTTTTTTTTAATTTTTTCTCTGTTTCAATTTTACAAACGGACAATGAAACAATTCTAAAATGAAAATAACGGTAATTTATTAACGTATAGTTTGTTTTTAACGTACAGTTTCTTTTGAAGCTCACTGTATATGATTTATTTTACAACAGGTTTTAACTTCTAGGTTGTATAATAAACATAATTTTGTTGTGTTCACATTTCCTAACACAATATTTTTCAATTCCAATAATTTTTTATTCCCTTAAAATGTTTTTTCTAATTGCATTTCTTAAAATAACACATGCATGGTATTAAATTTTTTATTTCTTGTTTTTTTTTAATTTACAAAACGTTCTGAAATAAAATGAAATAAAATCGTTAACCGTTCAATTATTATGTGAAATAATAATTACCTTCGAAATTATCGTTTATTATTCTGCTTTGCTTCCACCTTCAATGAGCAATAAAAAAAAAAAAAAGAAATTCTTCTTCTTTCATTCCCAGCTTACCCCAGCTTCATAAATGGTATTTTATTTAGTTGGCCATTCATGGAATCCTCTGTATAAGGTGCCACGTACCATTACATCTTAAGCCACACCATCCATCCATTCATTCATTCATTATTTTTTTTTTTTTTTTTTTTTTTTTGGTATTTTTCCGCTCAATTTGTGCCAGTGGCAAAATAATCTATTTTGGACAAAAGCACCAGCATCATCAGATGAGAAAAAAAAATTGGAAAAAAAAATTAGGAAAAAACGGAAATGAAAATATTTTATAAAAGAATAATAATATGATTATTTTCATTCACTTGAGCCAAGCAACAATAAAAGCAAATGTTAAGAAATTAAATAAAGTTGCGACGTTTTAGTTTTTTTTTATCACTCGTTGTATTAAGAAAAAATACTTTTTCAATTACTTTAATGATGATGTCTAAATAAGGACGACGAACAGACAGAAAAAACAAGAAAAATATGAAGAAGAAACTTTTTTTTTTTTAAAAAAAAGTCTTCTCTACAAACTATTTCAGTTTGTGTTTAAAAAGAAAATTCTTGAAAGATTATTTTTGAATTTCGAATATTTCATTACGAATATTAAAAACTAATCAACAAATGCAATGTTCTCTTAAGGACAACATTAACTGCGTTTGATTATTGTTATAAAAGCTCCTCTGGGACTAGTTTGTTTACTTTCCCTTTAATTTTGCGTATGAATTTTAGAAAGATTTCAGAAAAAAGTTAGTAAAAAAAAAAGCCATTACACTATGCTTTGGAACTGTGTGATTACCCCCTTTATTCATTTTAATGGGTATAAAAATCGATTTCCCAGGTGGTGCTGGTAGTAGTCTCCAACTGCAATTCGTCTAGTTCAGCGAGAGGTGAGTGAAAGTCGTTAAGCATGGGTCTGCAATGTTCCTCATTCTCAGTAGTCATCCATATTACCATATTAAGCGCATGCAATCGTTCTTTCTGTGTAATACCCTGAATTTCGGTGTCTCAGAAGCTTATTTACGTCCCCACAGAAATAAAAATAAGTCTAATCGTTTATGATAATTTCAGATGGAAGTTGTTCTTTTCGTAACCGTGAATCCATGTTATTGACACCATCCGTAGTTGACATCCATCCATACCACCATTTGATTGTTTTTTATTGATTCTTTTTAAATCCAATTTTCTCTAGTTCCAATATTATCCCAGACACTTTCCTACTACGTTTGGAAATTTAATGTCCCGAACAACCATTTGTATATAGAGGGATAGGTGCACCAATTCTACTTCCAAAATCTTATCAACATTTTTTTTTAAATTTTCGCCAAAAACAGATTACTTTTAAAACCAATTGTCTCCAGTTCCAAAATTATCTCGTTTGTATGACAGAATCTTCTAAAGCCTCCATAGTCTAGTAGGTAGTATGTTGGCTTATTAGACGTAAGGCCACGGTTCAAACCCCAGGTCAGACATCTTCAACAACACCGAAGTATGATAAAATATTTCTTCGGCGTCTTCATTTCAGCAGATTTCTAGCAAAAACTCTGACCGCAAAATAAAATTGCCATGAAAAGTTTCTCAAAATCTGTCGTTCGGAGTCGACTTTAAACTGTAAACTGTCCCGACACTCATGTATAAAATTAACGCGCACAATATAAGCAGTGTGAGAAACTAGAACCATAATTCTGACTGAAGAGTTGCAATGACCAATTATGTATGTATGTATGTATGACAGCATCTTTAACTCTTTCACTCTTTTGATGCGCAACTGCATGATATATTGTCCACTTTGGCACTTTCAGTAGCAGTCGCGGTATTCATAATCGAACTTCAGCACCTTATGGATTTTCGTGTAGTCTTCCATATTCTTGACGAGCTACTAGACGCCGCACAGTGGTCCGGTTATTGTCAACTATTCGCCTCTTCGGTACATTGTACCTTCCTTCCTTTATGTTTCACATGATTAGCAGTGGCTTTTCAAAATTCGTTCTTTTAGAGTGTACAATTTGTTATCTTTGTCTATCTTTTGTAACTGTAAACAATAGCTGTAACTGTAATAACAATTAAAATATTTTCATTTGATTTATCTTTGCTTGATGAAATACTTTTTAAATGGTTTTTAATAAACAGAAATTAAAACATGCTGCCGTCGGTCGCATACCATAATATGATGTCGAGTAAGTGCAATGTAAAGTTAATTGAAAGAGAATTGCAGGAGTAAGTGCGCAATGCGACTATGGTGGAATAAAATTCGAAAATTTAAGTCAAACTTCTTCGATGCAAACTTCACTTAAAAAGTTTTTGTAGTTTGTAGTCAAAATTCTTCAAAATTTTAGCCCACAGTAGTAAGATTTATGAATATTAGGTTAGGTTAGATTCAATTAACAACCATTCTGTTAAAGGATTATCCAACCAATTTCATAAAGCAGAATTCCATAAGCCCTTTGCACTGATATGTAAAGCGGCCAGTGCCCTGAAATAGCCACTGTGAAGTTCTAAAGTTGGATGCTACTTAAATTTAATGCAAGCCGTGTCCTTCGTAAATCCTATAATCGTAGAGATTTTTCTGATCTCTCTGCAACTGGGTTTATTTTCTCATCTTTCTTTTAGGGAGAAGTAAAGTCTGAGAGAGATGATTTGTTTGCTTCTCAAAAGGCGAGCGACTATTTTAAGTCTAAATTCGCTTGAATTAATTTATAACAGCATCCGATATGTTATCACTCTCTATATCCTAGTACTCCTACAAGAATAAAAGCTAATTATCGCGCTATATCAGCTAGAGACCCCTGGTTTTCTAGGCATTTAATAGGTATTGAAATTTGCTCCGCTGCTGCGGTGTATTTACGGCAGTCACTTGGTGTATTACAGCGGCTGATGTTGTTTTATTTATTGGCCCTTAGTATGGTCCCTAGCATCATCAGAATTGCCATGAAAAGATTCGTTCGAAGTCGCCTTTAAAATGTAGGTCCCGCCACTCATGGATAAAATTAAGACACGCAACATGGCTGGTGAGAGAGCCTAGGTCGTAACCTGACTGAAGGGTTGTAATGTCTAATTAACTATGTTAAGTAAGAATAGTGTTTAACATGAATTAATTCGAAGAGCCGTGGTCTAGTAGGTAGTGTGTTGGCTTATTAGATGTGAGGCCTGGGTTCAAAACTCAGGTGAGATATCTTCACGTTACGAAATTTAAAAAAATATTTCTTAGGCAACTTCCTCTCAGCAGATTTCTGGCAAAAACTCTGAGAATAAATAAATTACCATGAAAAGTTTACGATTATTATAGAAGCCATTTATATGGGAAATAAGAAGAATCGGTAAAGCACTTGCTATGCAAATGTCTGGATCTACATGAATACTACATGGTTCCTCCGAGCGACTAGTTTTCAAGAAGGATTTGTTAGAAGAACTGGTTGGTTATCCAGGCCATTGCATATAGTATGCCAACATGGAACTGTTTGGTAGTTAGTTTTTGTGGATCTTAAGGCCTGCAAGTGAAATTGTTAAATTTCCGGAGAACCCGTACAACTTTACCGAAACTAACCTTAGTAGTTTAAAGACTGACAGTGAATCATATTCAATCTCTTAATTTGAAACCAACAGTTACGGCCATTAGGGCAACATTAGAGCACATATGTCGATAGTGACTCCCCTGAATTTTAAGAAATTGATTTGAAAAGTTGTTCAGAATCATGCAAACATAACAGACTCCATGTTATTATGCTCTTCAATAATTAAATTGACAAAATTTAATTAAAAAAAAGAAACCTTTTTCTGATGGTAATTAAAAAAAAGTTACATATTCTATCCAACAGTGTGTGTATAATTGAATTTAAAATGAATTAAATTTTATAATTAATTGGTTATTTCATATTAAAATGAAAATATTAAATTTTAATGAGATAAACAAACCCCTCTTCTGGCCAATAGAATACATTTTATATGGATTTCTGCAAAAAAAAATCTTATCAAAAACAAAAAAAAACAAGGAAAATTGCCCAATATTTGAATATCTGCCAATTTCATCAATCAATCGCCACCGAAAACAATAACAAAAAAGCCACTCAATTTTTCTGCTTTGCTCAGTTAATGCAGAAATCCACTCTTTTTTATAATTTCATTAAAAAAACAGTAATCCAGAGAGTGTAAAAGCGTAAGAGAACGTATTTCTGCAAAGTTTCTATGTTTTTCTCCTCTCTCTCTGGTTAAGGGAGTATTTCACTCAAACACACATTTGTTCTCCTTTTGATAAGGGGAACATACAAGTGAAATGTTTCACTCAAACAGTGTCTTCTTCATAATGAGCGATTTTAGAGAATCTTTGCAGGAATTGTATTGTACCCCCAATGCTATGTTTTAAAGCAGCTATTTAACGCTTGGTGTCTGAGATGGCATAACGGTATAACACCTTTAAATAGGGTTATGATCCTGGCTGTTTAAGATGAGTTATAAAAGGATATCTGGGAACAGTTTTATTCGAATAAATTTTTTCTATGATTTTTATAACAGTCTGTACTAGGAGTATAACAAATAGTATAACAGTATACTCTCTTCAGTTTTAGAAGAGAATAATTTTAAAATGAAGAGAAGGATAGAAGGCTGAATATTTTTGAAATTGTTTGGCGTTTGAATTTTTGATAGAAAAATTGAAAATCTAGTCAAGCTAAGAACCCTTATTCTCAAGTCATTTTGAATTTTTCAATTTCCACCACTAGAGATGTCAAATGCGTATTTTTTTCAATTAAAAACTATTTTTATCGATTAGAAAAATATCATAGAAAATGGACTAGGCACGAAAGCGTAGTATGGTTCCCTTGCGTTTTAGCGAACGATGACAAAGTATGGCCAGTCTCGACGCCGTGAAAAGTTGCGACGTGTTGTATAAGTACGCCGTTACTGAAGGGTTGAAATGGGCATGTCTTCAGATAGATGTTCTTGGCAGGTTACAACAACGTTCCATAAGAAAAGCTTTGTCTAGAATGAATTCCCGGTCTTGGGGTTTAAATGTGTTTGATGAAAAGAAACTTGCATTGCATAAGCAATAGAAAAAGTTAAACTTCCTAAAAATAATAATTCGTTGGTGAATAAAATTGTAGAAAGAGCATGAAAGGCGGGCGGACATTATTTTTTCAAGATAGTATGGGGTTTTCGACGTGTTAATGAATATTTTGAAACATGATTGCATAATTACTAATGCACTACAGTATTGTTCGAACCTTAATCCAACAAAACCATTACAACTTTTTATTATCCATTTAAAGCCCATTTAGAGTACCGAATTTATTTACAGATCCTGGTTGGTAGCTCTCAACCATCCCAAGAGTCCAATAAAATTTTTCTTCTTCTTGTCACTAAATTCTGGGTACCCGGATTTCCACTTCTCAGGCTTGAATGAACCGGACAATGACAGAGAAAATGTTCTGTGGTTTCCTCTTTTTCCTGATGATTTATTCTCAGTCCCCTGGCTTGAACATCCAGAGGTCAGTATCCTGTTATCACTGTTATGAGATTGCTTAAATGGAATCTTGCTTAGTCGGGCATAAATGAAGTTGATGTGTGTGTGAATGTTCATTTGACTCTTGGAAATGAAAGCGATACCAATTTTTCCCTGATTGCAGATTCATGCATGACAGATAAGTTATCGAGACTAACTCCTGTTATCACTGTTATGAGATTGCTTAAATGGAATCTTGCTTAGTCGGGCATAAATAAAGTTGATGTGTGTGTGAATGTTTCTTTTGATTTTTGGAAATGAAAGCGATGCCAACTTTTCCCTGATTGCAGATTTATGCATGACAGGCAAGTTATCGAGACTTATAAGACTTAAAAATATGGGGTTCTCTTTGACTTGGGTATGATACAACAGCTTGGTGTTATATTTTCGGTTTAGCATGTCGGATGAGTGCATTGGAATTATTGGCACTGAAGGTGACATTCAAATTTCATGTTGCATAGAATTTTGAAAATAATTTTCAATCCAATTCAAAAGTAGAAAGAAAAAATAAGAAATTGCTGCAATTTTAATTGCACCGCCAAAGAGACGCGGTCTTGATAGTCTAAATGGTCTTGAAACAAAAAAAAAAAAAAAGTTGGTATGATAACACGAATAAAAACAGATGAACGATTACACATGATAATGATGGGCTCAAGTGAATATGACTCCGCTTCAAAGGATATACAGAACGGATAGCAAATATTTGCCATATGCGAAGAAAATATTCAAAAAAGCGAAAATGAAATCTTACTGACTACTGTTCTGTTCTTCCTTTTTTTATATTCTTTGTTGGGGTATAAATGGACTCAAGTGTTTGGCGGGTGAGTCCATATCCTTGCTATGTGTATGGTTTCATAGAGCAGATTTTATTCGTTTGATTAAAAGCAACAAGGCTTGGTTGGCACAAAAAAAAAACTGGAAAAAGATTCAAGTTTGACGGAAAACATGCAAAAATTCTTGGCTTTCTTACTACACAAGATTTTTTCTGTTTTTTTTTATTTACTTGGGGGGGGGGGGTTGTTATTGTCCTTCTTGTATTTGTCTTAATAGAGGAAAAGGGAAAAAAGAAAAAAATAAAGAAAAAAGAAGTCTTCTATTTGAAAATAAGCAAAAATCTGTTCCTCTTAATGTATGACAAAAGCAGTTGTGTAGGTTGCATTTTACATGTCCTTTCAAATGTGTTTCCTTTTTTTTTTTTTTGTTTGTATGAAAACAGTGGTTGCACAGTGATTTGTGGAAATATTTTTATATTCTACGAGATTTTTTACTTTAAATTCTTAAATGCAGACAATAGTGATGATAGTACTTGATGGCAAACCCGAGTAGTAAGGTTTCAAATCTAAATTCAAATCCAACTTAGTGGTCACAAGCTTAGCTTAGGATGGTAAGTACGTAGTGGTGGCTATCAAGAGAGATAAATTAGGCCCACATTTATCCATTTCCCCTGGTCTTAGAACTATTCGGAACTTTTGATAAATGGACTAGGGCTCCTAGTGTCCATTACCGACAAATCAAAGAAAAAACCCAAGGTGAAAATCTGTTTACTTTTCAGTCTGGTTGCTACAGTCCCTTCAGAAGTCATATGCCATGTGTACGTCCCGCTCCGCTATATCACTTAGAGACCCTTGAGTACCATAAACCGTCTTGCAGTTTATTACGTTAGAACTAAGCATTCTGACAACCGTCCAAATATCGGAAGGCATGCTAATATCGCTTTCAGAAATATTATCAGCCTTCATTATCCTAATGGCTGCTTGTATGGTTGACACAGCCACATGAAAGACATTGCAGTCATAAGGTATCCTTTAGGAGTGAACTGTGCCTTCCGGCTTTGATAAAATTCCACTGTCCACATGGGATCTTAATACCGTCTTAATACCATATATACTTACATAATCCTTCAGTCAGGATTACGACCTATCTTCCCACATCACTTATGTTGTGTGTGTTAATTTTATACATGAGTGGCGAGACCTACAGTTTAAAAGTCGACTTTGATCGACAGATTTTTGAGAAATTTTTTCATGGCAATTTTTTTTTACCTTCAAAGTGTTTGCCAGCATTCTGCTGAGAGGTAGCTGCCGAAGAAATTTTTTTTTCATATTTCGGTGTTGTTGTTATACCTACTAGACTACAACGATTTCACAATTCAGACTTAAAGTTTAGAAATACTTTAAAGAGTGTTGTACTCTATTTAACTGTTTTTTTTTAGCGATTACCCTGAGACTGTTTCGATCTGCCAGTTTATTACGTAGGAACGCACTTAGTTTTCCACTAAGGATAGTCAAAATCATTACCCTCTCCCATCTTCAAATGTCCTGTGCTTATTTTTTCCCAACTCTGGTGCTATACTATCCATTATCGAGAGAAGTGTGGTTCAAGGATATTAAAAGGCTGCATAAAATGGAGCTTAAAATGTTTGTTACACTACCACTGTTGCGATACACCACCGTACGGTAAGGGGGGGAGGGTTATAAAATTGTGTTCCAAATATTAAAGCCAACTTGTCGTGTCATATTTTTTTTCAAATGGTAACAACAATTGTTGTTGGCAATAACCACTGTAATTTATAAATAAATTATGACTGTATAAGTGCGAGTGAGTGTGTGTGTGTCTGTTACAAAATAAAAACCCCCTACAACAATTACAACAATGATAGCACAGTAATAATAATGATATTGAAGACAACATGAGAACTGAAAAGAGAAAAATATAAACAACAACAACAACAACACAAGCAACAATAATAACCAACACAACACAACACAACACAATACAATAAGAGTAACACAAGAGCTTGTACGAGCCTTAAACAAAAAGGATGTGTCATTGTTTAACGAACAAGTGCATAAAGTACGTATGTTTACGTATGTGTGTGTGTGTACGACAATGTGCTGAATGTTTGAACAATTTTAAAGAGGGTGTATATTACACACATGCATATGCAAGTAAATGTGTGTATGTGCCTGAGTAAAAAACAAAGCGAATGTATGTGCAATTTCTTCAAGTGTCACTGGGCGATGTCGACGATGACGATGACGATGACGATGATGGTGATGATGATGTTGATGAAGGGTATTGTATGGTGGTTTCTACTGCAGTACTCATATGGTTGTGTATCAAACTATAAATGAGTCACACAGCGTATACAAAGTGTTGTCATATATTGAGTATGAGTATGCGAATGCGAGTGCGAGTGCAAGTGCGAGTGTATGTTTTGTGTTATTTGTATAGGCTTCTGGTATTGCCTTCTACATGGAGAAGGAGGAGTTGTGCTTAAGTGGTTGCAGACGTTTATTGTTGTTTACTTGTTATTATTTTTTTTTCTTGATACTTTTTTCTCTTATTTTTTGCACTTCTTTTCATTTCATTTTATTTCATTTTTTCTTTTCTTTTCTTCTCTCTTTTAAGTTTATTTTTTTTATTTTTATTCTCTCTTACTAACTGCTGCCGTTTCTTAATATTATTGTTGCGATTCTCTTCTCTTTCTGTTTTTTTGTTTGTTTTTCCTGTTGTTGTTTTTGTTTTGCTGTTTTTGTGAGGGGCTTTGTACTCGTTTTAATGGTTTGTTTGTTGGGCTTTCATAAATGCATTCATTCAAGTCATATTAGAAATGCGGTGTTAATTTGAATATGGCAACCGTTTGCTGTTTTATTTTTGGCTTTAAATTCTAGACTAGAAATGTGGGTTTGTCTTTTGAAATGTTGTAAAGAGGGTATCGATAAGGGAATATAAAATAAATTTGTACAAAGGGGGGTTAGTTCTAGTCAATGTGATCAGCTACAGCAGCGGAAAACTCGATTAATTAAACTGAAACAAACAAAAGAAGAATTGATCAATAACATAGACGTCATGTGTCACAGTTTTTTGCATAGAAAATAACCACCAACAATCGGATGATGATCCAACTTATAACTTATTACTTATAACCCTTTAGTCAGGCTTACAACCTAGCTTCTCACACCACCATGTTTTGTTTTCTAATTTTTTTATGAGTGTCATGTCCTTGAGTTGAAAGTCGACTCCAAACGAAAAATTTTTTGAGAAACTTTTCATGGCAATTTTATTTATTCATAGAGGAAGTCGCCGAAGAAATATTTTTTACAAATATTTTGTTTTGTTCGATGTCTGGTTTGAAGCACGGCCTCACATGTAATATGCCGACACACTAGCTTCTAGATTACGGCGACTAAAACAAGGAAACTAAATACCCATTAAGAATATGGATGTGCTTTGTCACATTCCTATGCTCCTTGTAGGCATTAAAGGAATAAAAAAGTTTTCGGAAATTTCGTAATTTCCTCCCGAAAAGTGAGTTGCAGGAGTAGGGAAAAAGAAAGAAGAGAAAGAGGGAGAAGTATGCGGCAAATTAGTGTTGAATCAGAAAGGTCTTGCTCTCTGCTATATGGGACAATTAGAGCATTGCCCTCAAAGAATTGTTGCGGCCATTGCTATCAACAATGGAACGTGGAATCATATAAGATTATAGGTAGGTAAGTTTGTAACTTATTTATCGACTATGCCTAGTTCCAGAAGCTGGGCTGGTGGCATACAAATCTCTAGCGATCTCATATAATTTTCTGAAGCATGATTTTATTGATCTTTTGAAATAATTTAGGGGCATATTGTGTGCTGCATACCCGGGTAGAATTGCTGTAATAACACAATGGGCTTAAGTGAAACCATTTTTTAAGGGGGTACACAACCTTACCCAACCTAACCTAGGGGCAAATTTAAATTTATTTACTTTTGAGAAAACTACCAATTCTTATTCAAACGAGTTTACAGTGTTAATCGTAGAAAGTCACCCTAGAAATAAAATTACGATGAGCTTGTTATTCCTGGGGATGATGAACGATAGAACTGGCTTTATGGCTAAAAAATAAACCATAAGTAAGTGTGTGCCTACTGCTCTATGCTGTTGTGTGGTATTAGAAGATGATACATGCCATTCATCTGCACTTAACATTTACTGGCTTACATGTGTAACAATATCTTAAAATGTACGTATAACCCCCCCTCCTCTTACACTATTTGCATTCACAATTCATTGTCCTGTATTCCTTTTTATCTCTGATAATGACTTTTCCAGAAAGAAACAATTTTTATTTGTTTTTTGTTCAAGCATTTCTACAAAATTTTCTATTTTGTGTAGCAGGTGCCTTAAATTGCATTTGAAATTGTTTTTAAAATTCTATACGCAGGCAGTTTTTTTGTTTGTTTGCAACAAATTGCAACAACTCATGTGTAGTATGGTATGTTTGCCTCTCTAACTACTTAATCAAACATCCGGTTTTTGTCTATTTTTTTTCAAGGTTTTACTATGTATTTCTTGCCTTGCCAACCATCCTTCTAACTAAACTCTTGACTAACCATCCATTGATGCAGTGTTCAAAACATTCATTTACTCGTAGACATTTGGAATCATTTGCTGTTTTATTCTCGTTTTGCATCTGGCATTTGGCTGAATGAATGCCTTTTGTTTACGCATTTTGTCTTTTTCTATTCACAACCCTTCTTGATGGAGAAGCTTTTTATGAAGCTAGCACAGTACATACAGGAACAAGTCTTGAAAAGAAAAAAAAAGTCCAGTTTCTATTGCAATTATGGGATCACTCACATACAGCTTAAGGGTCATTGTATCATTTCAAGGTTTCAATTTCTAAGTAGGAATTACACAGAAAATGTTGCATCAGAACAACAAACTTTGCTAATGAGTGTTTGAGTTATTGGCGTAACGCAAAAACAAATTGCTGAAAGCATGATACAAAATCCAGGATGCTTTCTTTATGCGAAGGAAGGAAGAAAGGAAGGAAGTATTGCTTTCCATTTCACGTGTATGCCATTTCAAAATGTACAATGTGTAGCAAGTAATTAAACATTTCGTTGATTCAACAACCAAATGTGCAACCAAATATAGAAGTTTTGAGTGAAGGGTTACATTAATGGGTGATAATTATAACCGTTACACTAACGTTATCTCAGACTAAAGACATCAGGTTAAGTGTGGTTAAATTCAATGACAATGGGAACAAATCAGAAAAAGTCAAGAAACAATGGCTGTGCAACCAGCAAATCAGTCAGTAGCAGATGCAACGTCAGTCAACATCACCTTAATCAGTAAATAGCAGCAACAGCACCACCACCATTCAAACTGACATCAGACATTCAGCCTCAACACATAGTTTGTCAACTGGATCCACTTTATTTTTGGTTTGGTTTTTGTTTTCTTTGTGTGTTTTTTTATTTATTTAAAGAAACCATAACGGTATTATTTTTATGGTCAACAAAGTATTTAAACAGAAACTGACATTTTGGCCAAAAAAGGCCATAAGAACCTACTGAAAGTCTGTCTTAACACAAAACAAATAAGTTGCACGACAAACAGAAAAATTAAAAAAAAAAGTTTCTTTTTTCTTCTTCTTTAAATTCTAAAATTAAGGTGACCATCTAAGTTGTATATGTTATACTTTTAGGTAAGGTTAGATGGGCAGTCTAGACAGTGACTGCAATACCATTGAGACATCTCGAAAGAATTAAAATAAGTTGGCTTGGAATTTTACTGTTGCTAGGCCCATTGCTTAAGATGACCATGAGTTGCTCTCTGACAACGACTGTAGATCGTTCGTTAAAGCACTTTTTCAGATTGAAATAATGGCTATTAAATCTGCCGCCATGCAAATTCAGTATCAGAGTATATCGTATGGTGATATACGCATATTTAATCGACAGTAAAGCGACCATGAGATCCTTAGAGACTGTGTACACCACATTTAAGATTATTCAAGAATGCCATGTGCCTCTGGAGGAGATAGCAAGACATGCGATAATTACCATTATACGACATCGACAACGAAGGTAACAACAAGGTCGACACACTTGCTTAAGCAGTCACCATGGAAAATTCAATTGAATTGCTACTTGCGATTGGCGTTCCTATGTAGAAAGGCGAACTAATGCTCTCACAACAACTCCATTTATTGGTAAAGCTAAGATGGATTAATGAATGCACTTGCAGAGACACCTGACACATCTGGCTCTACATGGGCATATGCAGAATAGAATTTGCTTAGAACCTAACAAGATTCTATTTAAGGAACCTTAATAGCAGTTATAACAGGACCCTTGCCTCTTGATGTTCACGCTAGGAGACTAGGAATACGTCATAACGACTTCTGTTGCAACGACAAAGAGGAAGAGGAGATCATAGAACATCTTTTCTGTTATTATATGGCGCTTGGGAATCTAAGAAGAAGAGTTCTTGGACATCTAGAACTTATTAACAGAATATGTCTAGCCAATGGCGATTTGAGGGAAGTTTAGACTTTCTTAGGACTTCCAGAATGGTTGAGAGATGCCAACTATACATACATAATTGGTCAATAGAACCCTTTAGTCAGGATTACGACATAGCTTCTCGCACCACTTTTGTTGTGTGCGTTAGTTTTATACATGAGTGGCGGACCCTACAGTTTAAAGTCGACTCCGAATGGCCGATTTTTGAGAAACTTTTCATGGCAATTTTATTTTCTCTCAAAATTTTTGCCAAAAACCTGCTAAGAGGAAGTCGCTGAAGAAATATTTTTGTTTTGATGTCTGATCTGGGGTATGGACCGTGGCTTTGCGTCTAATAAGCTCATATACTACCTACTAGACTACGGTGACTTCGAAAGATGCCAACAAAAAGCTATAATTATAAAGGCATAGGAAATATTGGTATTACAATGGGGCCTTAGGAAGCCACGCCCATTGAAATGACTGCCAGTGTAACCTAATCTTACATAATCTATTATTCTCCGACCCTCTTAGAGGCTCTTTGTATAGTAATACGCTTTGAATTTTTTATTTTTTTTATCAAATAATGCGTTATGTTGTAATCAGGGAGTAAAAGAAAGATTTCCAAGAACCTAAACGAGATCTATTACTAACATCAAGTCCATTGAATAGTAACTGACCCCGTTGTCTAACAACGATGTTGGCTAATCATTACTATTTCCATTCTCTCTTATATATTCTGAAAATCTATCATGGAAATACAAGTGTTTCTCTATGCTTTCATGGAGTTTTGGTCATCGGCATTTTGCATGATTCTTTGTGTACCTAGTCGTCTCTTCAAGGTAATGGGACTGAGCTAAGGACTCTGAGCTTTCATCTAGTACCCATAAGACTACTATGACCATTATTGCAATTGCAGGCAATAGTGGTCTTACTTAATTACTTATTTCTGTCCCTAAGTCATCTGGTCACCTTTGGCCAGCATTTAATAATATTAAAGCACATGAAAGAAAAAAATCTGTGATATATGTCACACGCTTCAAAATCTTAAATGCACAAAATCAGTATGAATGTGGGTAAAATGATATTTTTTTTCCCATACCCGTATTAAGTACTCGCTGTGGCTATTGTATTGTGTTGAAACGAATGTTGATGGCAGGTTGCTGGTTGGTTGCATGGTTGATCATTTTATTCATTTTGTTTTTGTTTTATTACGTTCTTCTGCTGCCAGTCTGTCTGCATTTACGTCCGTCTGCAACTATTTAATGCGAAAATCTGTCTCCTTGTTTTGAAACAATGTTGCATTGAATTGGTGGCACATGGTTTGTTTAGTCTTCTATAAGAGACAAAAAAAAAAAAAAAAAAAAAATTGAAAATATTTTAAACTTGATACCAGAAGAAGAATATTGGAAACAATATAAGAAAACAATAACAAACGATACAACACGACTGTATGATGTGCTTTATCACAAACTTGTATTGTAAATGATAATAGTCTCGTATGAGTGTCAGCAGTACTTAGAAAACGATAAACATTCTAGAAAAGTATTGAGAAACAGGTCAAGTATGAAATGTGCCCTAACCTAAAAATCAAAGAGATCACACCTACTATAGAGTACCAAAAAAATATTAGCAATAATAACATACGTAATGATGAGGGTAGAAACAATTTTAAAATTTTCTTTAAGTTTTTTGTTTTTGTTTGTTTTTGTAATTGTTTTTAACAAATTCAGTTTCTCAAGTTTCTATTGTTGAAGATTCTGTTCAGTTCTGAATAACTACCATGCCACACATGCTCAGGCACACAAACAAACTTAATAATATTCGATTGAGCAACGAAACAACGTTAATAAACCTTTAATAATGGCATTCAAGGACTTTAAATTAAGAAACTGTTATTAACGGAACGTTAGGAGGCGACAGTTTGGCAGAAAAACCGTTTATGGAGACAAGAATTTAAAGAACTGCAGACTGTAATTGAAGATTGTGTGAAGTATCAGATGCCAAAAATATTTAATACTTTCAAAACATCCATTATGGTTTTTTATTTTATAACTCGAGATTGATTTAAGTTGCCAGTGGGGCACTTAACAAGGATGAAAATATATTCTTGGTATATAATATGCATGTTCCATGGCCGAATTCAGGGATTGCTGTAAACGTACTATTTGATTATAAGAAATTTAATTGAACTCGTCTTGAGAATAGCTAGATAAGGCTTTTGTTGTGATGAGACCAATCAATTATGTACTTTGGATCTTGCCTTACTGGAAATAATTGCTCTTTCCAATTGTTTCAACACGTTTTCAGTTCAGTTTCAGTTTTCTGGCCAAGAAAAGCCGTTTCACTTACCTTATCATATTGTATCACAGTCTTTGCTTAACCTTACGCGTTGGGATAAGAATTTCTGAATGTTTCTGTTGAGATAGAACGGCCTACCCATGGTCATTACTACATACTTAATTGGTCATTATAACCTAGCTTCATACACCACTTATGTTGGGTGTGATAATTTCATACATGAGTGGCGGGACCTATAGTTTAATGTCGACTTCAACGACAGACTTTTTGAGAAACTTTTTCAAGGCAATTTTATTTTCTCTCAGAGCTTTTGCCAGAAATCTGCCGAGTGGAAGTCGCCGAAGAAAAATTCCTTTTGTTGGAGATGCCTGAACTGTGGTTCGAACCTCGGTCTCAGGTTTGATAAACCAACACACTACCTGCTAGACTACTGCGACTTCATTGGATGCATACATACATAATAGGTCATTGTAATCCTTTAGTCAGGATTGCAACCTAACTTCATACATCAGTTATGTTGGATGTGATAGTTTCATACATGAGTGATGGGACCCACTATTTTAAGTCCACACCGAACGACAGATTTTTTTGAGAAACTCTTTCAAGGCAATTTTATTTTTCTCTCAGAGTTTTTGCCAGAAATTTGCTGAGAGGAAGTTGCCGCTGAAATATTTTTTTCATATTTCGTTTCGCTGGAGATGTCTGATCTGGGGTTTGAAACTTGGTCTTAGGTTTGATAAGCCAATACACTACCTACTAGACTACGGCGACTTCATTGGATGGATACATACATAATACGTCATTACAATCCTTTAATCAGGATTGCAACCTAGCTTTCATACATGACTTATGTTGGGTGTGCTAATTTCATACATGAGTAGTGGACTAACAGTTTAATGTCGACTTCGAACGACAGAGTTTATGGGAAACCTTTATTTACTCTCAGAGCTTTAGCCAGAAATCTTGCTGAGAGGAAGTCACCGCTGAAATATTTTTCATGTTTCGTTTTGTTGGAGATATCTGACCTGGGCTTTGAACCTTAGTCTCAAGACCTACAGTTTAATGTTGACTCCGAACGACAGAGTTTTTGGGAAACTTTTATTTACTCTAAGAGTTTTTGCCAGAAATCTACAGAGGAAGTCACCGCTGAAATAATTTGTCATGTTTTCGTTTTGTTGCAGTTGTCTGACCTGGAGTTTGAACCTTAGTCTCTAAATAATAAGCCAAAACACTATCTACAAGACTAAGTTGATTTCATTGGATATCACAGTCTTTACTTAATCTCACGCACATTGCCTAAAAATCATTACTAGCGATGGAAAAATAATGCATTACGACAATGAAACAGAAATTCAAGGCTCTAAGTTAATGCCTGACATTGAGAGTCCAGAAGTTTTTCGTTTATTGGGACTGGAATTGGAATGGGAGCCGATAGGATCACGAATTGGTATAAGAACTGAATAATATTTGTTAAAAAGAAATCTAAGTGCCAAGATTTATGAACAAGATTGACTTCTGTTTAGGCCAATACTGTATAAAATCCGCAGCTGATATAAAACAAAGTTAACGCTGCAGCTCAGCGATATGGTAACCAGCGTTACATTCTTTTGCTTCCCTCATAGTCTCATACAATGTAATTGCACTTGTGAAAGAGAGTGTAATTATAATGAAAATGTTTCATTTTGTTAAACAAAATAAATACTGAATGTACTACCATCAAACCTACATAATCTAACACTGAATTTTTATAGAATCCTGAAATCTATTTTCAAATTAAAATAAAATTTCTGTAGGTTTTTTATTTGTTTTCCCAATTTTTTTCTCCAGAAGTTCTTTCAAATCTACTTTTATTTTTGTGATATGCCATTGAAATTGCAATAGAGACTTCAATTAAAAAAAAGAAAAAAAGGTAATGAGTGCGATAGTGAGAAAGAGAAAAAAGGAAGCTATTAAGAGGAGTAGCAAAAAAGAAGAAGAAGAAAAAAGAAAGTGTATAAAAGAAAAAACAAAAGTTGAAATAGAACAACCAGAGTTCTGTGGTTGTTATTTTATGCCATAGAAGTGCATCTTATACAATCAACGAACCAGTACCAGTCAAACCATGCATTCATGCCAATTGTATGCGTTAGTCAGTCAGTAACAAATGAAACAGGCAACCAACCAACCAACCAACCAACCAACCTCTCCATTCATCCATTTGTTCAGCCATTATATTCATTCAGTCATCCTGGCTATTTCTATAGAAAAAACACACTCGCATTAAAAATACGAAGAAAAAAAAAACAGAGAATTAAAGAAAAATGAAAAGAAAAGGAGGGAAATTGGAATTGGAGGAGGGGAAAATTTATGCTTGAAAAAATTTTCACTTGCCTTACGAATTCTTTAATTCTATGGCACCCTACTTTAAGGGAATTATTTTTAGGAGTTTATGTTTGAATCGAGCGATTGCATTTGGCAAAGGGTTTAGCCAGTGGTTTTAAAAGTTTTCTTTTATTATGTAAAATTATTTTAAAAAGTAAATAAATGTGGTATGTTTATGCACATCCACTTTGATGAGCATAAACATGTCTTTAACCATAATAAAAATGAAATTTTGTTTTGAGCATAAATTTGATCAAAAATGTAAAATCTTTTTTTGTATATTTGATACTGGCTTTACTGAACCAAAACCCAGCAAACTTCTAAGCTTTTTTAAACGATAGCTAATCTCATTCAAGATGCAGAGTTCGACCAATATGTTCGATGCATTAAGACTTTCCAGTCAAACTCTTTCAGTTTCTGTCGGGCTATGAAAGATGTGTTTGGCATGACGCTGTTACAATGGCGCCAGCAGTTTTTCTCTTTATAAATTGTGACTTTTTTGATGGAATTGATTACTTCAGTCTTATTAATTGTCGATCATAACAATCAGAATCAATTGTTTGAGTAGTTTCTAGAAGCTCATAATGAATAATTCCCTATCAATCCCACAAGATACACGGCATTATCTTACCTAGTATATGTCTTGAAATTTCCACCGTCAGGGAATCTACTTCTTGCTTCGCCAATGAACTGTTTGCCGCATTATTGTCCTACATGATCCATCTTTCAGCATCCGTAATCACTCAGTTTCAAAGTTTGTTCAATTTTTTCTCATTTTAATGTTGAATACTTAGTTACTTACTTGATCTAGTCATTATAACTCCTTAGTGAGGATTTTCACCTAGCTTCTCACACCACCCTTATTAAGTGTGCTAATTTTATCCATGACTGGCTGGGACTATGGTCTAAGGTCGATAGCAAGTAGCAGATTATGAGAAACATTTCATGGCAATTTTATTTATCCTCAGAGTTTTTGCCAGAAGACTGCGGAGAGAATGTCGCTGAAGAAATTTTCACCCACCTTCTCACACCATCCGTATTGTATAAGTTGATATTATCCATGAGAGACGGAACCTATAGTTTAAAGTCGATAGTGAACATTTCATAATATTCTATTTACTCCCAGAGCTCTCGCTAGAAGACTGCCTAGAGGATGTTGGCGCAGAAATTTTTTTTCGTAATTCATCATTGTTGAGATGTTCGAGCTGGGGTTTGAACCACGCGCTCGCATCAGACAAGCCAACACAATACCTACTAGACTACGGCAATTTGATGTTAAACAGCAACTAGAAATTCTATCCATAAAAATGTTCACCGTTAATTCCGGTTGAAAATGAACTAGGTGTGATAGGGACTTTGTTACAATGGAAGCACCAGCGTGATAATATAACGAATAAACTGACATTCAAAATGTCACTTTACCTATCAAAAATATTAAAAATATCCCAAAATACCTAACAAAGTGTGCGAAATAGCAAAAATTAAAGATGAGAATAAAAAAAAGAGGAAAAAATATTAAAAAAAAACCTCAATTTGCATGGTGTTTTGAATGGATTTTCAGTTTAATTGCAAAATATTTCAATCTTCAACACCAACCGCCGCTAACAAATGAAAGAGGAGGAGGAGGAGGAGGAGAGAGAGAGAGAGAGTTCATTATCAATCTCATCATAAATGCTTACATCATCTTTATGTACCCTCATATCCATCCGTCCATCCATCCAACCATCCATCCATTCAACTATCAGCCACATTTTAAACACCAGCTTACCAATGCAATGCAAACGTATTGCACTTGCAAACATCATCATACAATTTGCAAAAGTATTTCCTATTTTGTTTTGGTATTCATTTCCTTTTACCATATTTATTCACTTCTATTTGTTTTTTATTTTTTCATTTGTTTTTTCTTTCGTTTTTTCCCATTTTTGCAACAGAAAATTGCATAAAGCTTGGCTGTAATTAAAAAAAAAACAGTAACTGAAATCCTCTTTCGTAGAATTGTAGCAACAACGGAAGGCGTAATTATTTCAACTGAGTTTTATGGTAACAATGAAAATATTTGTCGGTCGGTCGGTAAGAAACAATAACAAAAGCACACAGAACAAGAAAAAAACCTTCATAGTGTTTCGATTTAAATGCTTGAAAAATATTTTTTTTTTATAAAAAATATTCGTTTAAATTTTTTTTTTTTTTTTTTTATATGGAAAAAATATGAAGAGAGAAAATTCTTTGAAAAAAGAAAAAAAAAGAAAAAATATTCTTTTATATTGTAAGGCATCAAGCAGATTATGTCAATCAAACTGAAAGTAAAAAATGTTAAAATTTTAAAAAATTATTTCTACTCATACGAGTGCAATAGATATGTTAACTACGCATACATACATAAGTACCATATGAATACGAGTAAAGTATTATGGGTTTAGCAACCAAAAGCAATAGAACTAAAAAGTTATCAGAACTGAAGAAGTCAGTTATTAAAAAATTTCAGACAGATTTCTGTTTGAGACACAAATTTCCAAATTTACTTCTTCCACATAGTTTTGGAGAAACTAGGTCCATAATCCTGACTGAAAGGTTGTAATGATCAATTATGTATGTATGTACATAGTTTCGGACCATCCTTAGAGGGGAATTCGACGTAAGACATTTCTTCAGTAACTATATACGCCTAACTAAAGCAACTTAGGACCACTGCATATCCACCACAAATTTAGGATTCTAAAGTGAGACTAAGAACTAGTTCGTAAACATTGCAATACAGCATGAAATTAGAATAGAACGTTCATATTAAACGTTCACAATTTTCTCCGTGATACTCTATCTCACTTACATCCTTAGTTGGTCACCACAACCCTTTAGTCAGGATTACAACCCTGCTTCTCATACCACCCAGGTTATGTATGTTAATTTTATACACGTGTGGTGGGGATTTACAGTTGGAACTCGATTTACTCTCACAGAAGTCGCGGAAGAACTTTTTTCCTATATACTCCATTTTGTTGGAGATGTCTGACCTGGGGTTTGAATCATGGCTAATAAGCCAACACACTATCTACTAGACTATGTCGACTTCCTGGATAGGAAATATATAACGAAAAATCACCGAAGATATTATAAGATTAGATGAAATTTACAAGGTTCAGTAGACTCTGTTAACAGGCAAACGTTAAGTAATGTACACATAGTATTACTCTGTCTGAGATAGATAGATACCTTTTAGTCAGCATTACAGCCAACCATAGATGCCCACAACTGTCATGTTGTCTTGTTAATACTGATCCAAGGAACCTCTGAAATATCGACGATAAATTGCTCACTTCTGTGTCAATAATTTTGGTAGTAGAGATCAGAATCAATTGTTTGACTAGTTTCAAGAATCCGCCATCAACCCTACTAGGCACACAGCGTTATCTTTCCTGGTGTCTATACAGGATTTTTCACCGCCTGCGAACATGTTCTCTGCTTCGTCGATTAACTGTTTGGCACATTATTGTCATATGCTATTTGGATTTCGGCATTCGTAATCATATTCTTCCTAGTTTAACTTAATTACGTTTTGTTGTCAAGCTCAGAGATTCTTTCAGAAGATGAGAGGGGAAGACTGCTGAGTCAGGACCGTTAAAAGATTTTTTTTTTTTTTTTTTTTTTTTTTGATGATTTTAGAGCTCTCGTCTAGAGACGTTATACGCTATTCACTAGCCTGCGGCGTACAGCATACCTACATACATAATTGATCATAATTGACACTTTAGTCAGGATTGCAACCTAGCTTCCGACACCACTTATGTTGGATGTGGTAATTTCATACATGAGTGATGAGACCTATTGTTTTAAGTCGACTTCAATGACAGACTTTTTGGGAAACTTTCTTAAGGCAATTTTATTTACTCTGAGAGTTTTTACCAGAAATTTGCTGAGAGGAAGTCGCCGAAAAAATATTTTCTCATATTTTCGTTTTGATGCCTAACCTGGGCTTTCGACCGTGGCCTTACCAACACACTACCTACTACGGTGACTTCTACAACGTGATACATATTTTCATGCAACTTTTCTGTACAACAGTTTGAAATTGTTGATCATTACGATAATGAGTTTACATGAGGACAAAGGCATCCAGCTTTCAACATCCATAATAACTCAGTTTCAAAGTTTGTTCAATTTTTTACCATTTTAATGTTGAATACTTAGTTACTTACTTGATCTAGTGATTACAACTCCTTAGTGAGGATTTTCATTTAGCTTCTCATATCACCCATATTACGTGTGCTAATTTTATCCATGAGTGGCTGGGCCTATCGTCTAAAGTCGATAGCGATACTCAGATTATTGAAAAACTTTTCATTGCAATTTTATTTATCCACAGAGTTTTTGCCAGAAGACTGCCGAGAGAATGTTCCTGTGAAGAAATTTTCATCTACCTTCTCACACTGCCCATATTATATAAGTTGATTTAATCCATGAGAGGAGGAACTTATCTTTTATACTGACTCACTCAATTGGACATTAGAATCCTTCTGTATGGACCACCCATGTTGTTTGTGTTAGTTTTATATTTGAGTAACAGGACCTACAGTCAAAAGCCGACTGAGAACGAAAGATTTTTGAGAATCTTTTCCTTAGCCATGGATCTTGAAATAGAGAGCTTTACATTACAGGAATTAAAGCCATAAAATGTAAAAAAGGTTTCTGTTGAAACCAAGACCATAAAAAGGAATATTCTTGTGCAGAGCAGGGTGTTTTATTTTGCTAATTTAATTTGAAATTTTAAAATAAAATTTTTATTT